>JACEIK010010600.1:0-10252 GCA_018107945.1 Datura stramonium
AATCAAGTAAGACATATACAAAGCCCATTCAATACTCAAGCCAATTTATAAAGAACATGTTACACTCTTGCATTCCCTACATGTAATCCACACTCCAAAATAACCCATTAATTAATAATCCAATTTAAACTCACATTCGCAGTAGATATTAGAATATAAGAGAACTAAGGAAGAGTTTACCCTTGTTACAAACCCTATAGCATGCTTTTCTAGATTCATCGAGAACAGGTATTAAATAAATAAAACATATTTGGGGACATAAGGATGGAAGAGTATCCTTGTTGAAAGACCCGCATACCTGGTAGGAGAAATTCCCACTCAAAATCTTCCTTGAAGCCTTGATGAAACCCTTGAATCTTTGAGAAGAGAGAAAGAAGGAGAGTTGAGAGAATGAGGGTTAGGCATGAAAAACCCCTTAAAAACATGCAAGGTAGAACCCAAAACGACGTCACTTTAAATCTGAAAGCGTGGGATTTTACCAAATTGACCCTAAGAAAAATCTGAAAATTTACCCAAACTGATGCCACGATTCACCTGAGGAGTCGTTGTCCAACAAACAACTCGTTAGGCCTACTCATCAGGTATACTGGAAATTATTGATCCTTCAGGCCACGACCAACATAACGACTTGTCACCACACCCACGATTCGTCTTTCCCTTTTCATTAAGTTCACTGGAAATTTCCTTAAAACCAAAGCTTCTCCATCCTAACAACTGATTTGACGAGTTGTTGCCAGGCAAGACGACTCGTCAGGTTTTCAGTTTCCACTGGCCCGGCTCACCTCCCTTGACTGCTCCCCCACGAGTCAGACCACGACTCATGGGGTCACCTAAAAAATTGTTCCCTGACTCATTCTGCAGTAAATTTCTACTGACTTTTTATGCTGAACTTCTTCTAACTCTGGGTTCTGATATCTAGGACTTCTAGGGTGTTACAATATCTCCTCCTTGGGAATATTCCTCCTCAAATGTTGGCTGAACATGCTTAAAAGTTAAAGACGAAGCCGATATCCAAATATCAATCAATCACAACTAATCATCAATGGAGCATCTGACTCCGGGCCCAACCTTATACACCAAACCTGAAAACTCACATCTAATATGCATGCCGTGACTCAAGGAAGACCGAAGAACATGATACCAACATAGAACTAGGCAAATCACCGAAAAGAACTCTTTCCCCCTTTATAATTTGACACGGAATCGATACAGACTAATTCTTCATTCTCAAATCACTTTCCGATACTAAGCTAGGATTCACAATATTTAATCTAACTGAGGATAAGGATTTCATAAGCACGAGTCATCCCCGACATCTAGAACTGAGCACATACTTGAGATAATTTGAAGTTACTGAGTTAACAAACAACTTCCAAAGACTGAGTTCAGTCCGAACACATAAGAAAACATGGATTAACATACATAACTAACTCATATCATGAAAACGAGCATAAAGAACTTATAAAGCAAGGCTGGCTTCACTGTCTGAAGTGGTTGCCTCTAAACCTTGGGAATCTGCACATAGGAATAGACATAACTTAACTCTAATCGAGATACAAGGGAGGTTATCTTAACTTAGTAGAGGTCGACATGCTACAACTGCGAAGGCTAAAATCCCTTTTTATGAGCATTCTCAAGGTTCGACTTACTTCACATACTCACTATCTCCCCCTTAGCCTAAAGCCATCATTCTAAGGCTCCCGAATCCTACTTAAAGTTACGAATCCTTAACTCTTGTTTCACTTCTAACCTTCACCATAAGCCTTACACTAACAGCTATTTACATCACACACCAACAATCTTTTCCCATGATCATGAGTGAGCTTCTTATTCATTATAAAGGTTGGCATCACATAAAGAATCACACAAGATTCGTAACACACTTGTGGCTACTACCGGCGCCTGCTCTTTATCCTGATGGGCTGCTACTGCATAAGAGCGATTTTGACGATGTCCTCCTCTTGGGTTAGAGGATGCACCCTACTGAAATGAGCGGGCTATAGGAGCTATTGAATAGATGGTCGAGGATTTGCTCACCCCGCTTAGCCGCTGCGCAATCTCGGTGTATATGGCCCGCCTTGTCGCACCAAAAACAAACATCTGTGCCGGCCATGCAAACTCCCAAGTAGTGCTTTCCACAGCTCATACACGATGGGTATGTAATCTCCCTTACTCTGGGCTTATACGGAGTACTAGCTGTCGAGGTGCTGGGGCTGCTGATCTCTGATGATGGTGTGAGTGATATTCGGTACCCAACCTCTGATGGGAGGACTCTAAGTCTCCAGTCCTGGCCCTCTTGGCCTCTCTCTCTTTTTCTTTCACCTGTTCTGGTTCCATTTATTGAGAAAATATCACCAAGCGGGGGAAATCTATGTCCCAATGCAACATGGCAGTCCTGCATTCTTTGACTAAGGAGTCTAACACTCCATTCACAAACCTGCTCACTCGAGCCCGCTGGTCGGCTACCATTTCCGACGCATACTTAGACAACCGAGTGAACTCCAACGCATACTCCTGGACAATCATGCCATTTTGTTTCAAATTAATGAATTCTTCCGCCTTAGCCTCCCTCAACTCCCGAGGGAAGAACCTGTCCAAGAACGTTGTCATAAATTCATCCCAACCTATGGGACCCGCTCCAACTCCCCGACTGTCCCTCCACTGAAAATACCAGATATAAGAGACTCGCTTTAGCTGGTAGAAGGATAAGTCCGCGCTCTCATTTCCTGTTACTCCCATGATGTGAGTAATCTTCTGAATCTCTTCCAAGTACTCATATGGGTCCTCATCCACCTTTGACCTTAGGAATTCGGGTGGATTCATCCGAAGGAAATATCTTATCCTTGCCACCGCTTTATTTCCTTGCTGCGATGCATGGGCTACCGCCTGTTGATTAATCTAAGTGGTTAGGGCCTGCGCCAACATGTTGATGGTCGTTCGGAATTTGGCATGAGCAACACGATCCTCCATTGGGTCTACCTGGGTTGGTGGTACCTGCAGGCGGCCGTTACCACGTCCTCTTCCATTCGCTCATCAGGGCGACATTATCTGCGAGCGCATAAAGCACGAGTCAGGGGAGGAACTAATTAGAGCTTCATACTCTACGCACGATAAGAATTATGAAGGAAAGGGAACATTCCTAAAACGTCTCATAGCCTCTTTGTCATAAGTGTGGCACGCTTCACACCCACGAAGAAGACTCTATGTAATGCGACTTTCAAACACCCTAGGACACTCTAAACCTATGACTTTGATACCAAGTTTGTCATGACCCGAGAGTAGACCCGAATCATAGACACAGGACAAGGAACCCCGAAAGGCTCCAAGTCGACCCATGGCATAATCATCGCATACACTTAACATAAAAGACAACTAACAACATGGATAAGTGGAACTGATAATAAGAATCTAACATAGCCCATTATAGAAGTCTTAACAAACATCTAAATACAATGCTGAAATCTGTCTAAACAAGTCTGAAAGCCTTCTACTAACTGATGAGTTGCTGGGACAAGCCCCCAACTAACTCCAAAATTCTGAAAACTGAAACATAATAAAATAAAAATATAAACCACATCCTCAGAAAATGAGGACTCACTGCCTGAGAGAGAGAGAAGCGTATCTAGTCACGCGGCTGGACTTGGAGACCTGAATCTATATCATAAAATGATATAGCACAAGCGGCGTGTGGTCAGTACTTGAAATATACTGAGTATGCAGGAACGTAAATAAATAACTCATAAGTGTGTATATATATATATATACAAGCAGGGAGTACTACAAATCACAGGATTAGTAACATAACCGAAATGAGATACGACATCCTTATATGAGATTCACATATTCATATAATCATGATCACATTATAAGTACATGTATTATTATAAGATCAACTGATGCACAAAAGTAGTAATCAAAATGATACAGGGATGCAATGCCATGATCGATATTAAGAGGGTCCCTGACTGTCTAAGGGAAATATTCTTACGAGCGAGAATCCCTGTCTGTCAAAGGGAAAGAAAGCTCTGATATAGAGAGTCACTGACTAGCTAGGGATGTTGGTCCCAACTGAAAAGGAGAAGCCTGCATGGCTAGTAGCTAGGGATGTGAGTCCCGACTGACTAGGGAAATACTCTTGCTAATGAGAATACCGACTAACTAGGGAAACACTCTTGCTAACGAGAATCCCGACTGACTACGGAAACACTCTTGCTAACGAGGATCCCGACTGACTAGGGAAACACCCTTGCTAACGAGAATCCCGACTGACTAGGAAAACATTCTTGCTAATGAGGATCCCAACTGACTAGAAAAACATTCTTGCTAATGAGAATCCCAAATGACTGACATTAATTAGAGAAAAAGGACATTTACTGATTTTCATCATACAACATTTTTATCAACGGGGTGGGGGCTACTTTCTAATAACATCAAGCGCAATAGTTGCAATATCATTCTCATGTGTTATCACCATAATTCCCTCATCATGGAACCAGTCAATAATTATCTCAAGCATATTACGCTGACGAGCATTCTATAGATTCATGTTATGCATATACTATCATGACATTCCAAATTCCAAATTCATCTCATTCAACATGTAGCATAGAGTCTTGCATGATTAATAGGTTCAACACATACTTCATCAAAGATGCATGGCTTCATTTATTTAGATTTATGAACGACTTGAATATTTAACTCATACCTCAATATCATCTCATATTTATCACAAATAACTTCTTTTATGAACTTTCCGTCCATGGGCGTTTCAGATTCCAAGATTTTATAAAACAATTTTAGTAAGGAAAATAATTTAGAATCCTCCCAAGCTTCATAATCCATCAATATAAAACAATTCGATCATACCCAATCAATTAAATCAAAAACGTGATGAGGATACATAATTTACTTTCAATTGCTCAAGCCCACAAGTTCCAACTCATCCCAACATAGGTATTAACGTCATAATCATGTCATTAGGGTTAATCATACCATATCTCCACAATTCCATCATGTTCATGAATTACTACGATAATCAAGTAAGACATATACAAAGCCCATTCAATACTCAAGCCAATTTATAAAGAACATGTTACACTCTTGCATTCCCTACATGTAATCCACACTCCAAAACAACCCATTAATTAATAATCCAATTTAAACTCACATTCGCAGTAGATATTAGCATATAAGAGAACTAGAAGAGTTTACCCTTGTTACACCCTATATCATGCTTTTCTAGATTCATCGAGATCGGGTATTAAATAAAAATATATATTTGGGGACACAAGGATGGAAGAGTATCCTTGTTGAAAGATCCGCATACCTGGTAGAAGAAATTCCCACTCAAAATCTTCCTTGAATCCTTGATGAACACCTTGATGAAACCCTTGAATCTTTAAGAAGAGAGAAAGAAGGAGAGTTTAGAGAATGAGGGTTAGGCATGAAAAATCCCTTAAAACATGCAAGGTAGAACCCAAAACAGTGTCACTTTAAATCTAGAAGCGTGGGATTTTACCAAACTGCCCCTGAGAAAAATCTGAAAATTTTCCCGAACTGATGCCACGACTCACCTGACGAGTCGTTGTCCCACCAAGCAACTCGTTAGGACCACTAGTCTGGTATACTAGAAATTATTAATCCTTTAGGCCACGACCAACATAACGACTCATCAGCACACCCACGATTCGTCTTGCCCCTTTCGTTAAGTTAACTGGAAATTTCCTTAAAACCAAAGCTTCTCCATCCTAACGACTGACTTGATGAGTCATTTCCAGGCAAGACAAATCGTCAGGTCATCCATTTCCACTGGCCCGGCTCACCTCCCTTGACTGCTCCCCCGCGAGTCAGACCACGACTCGTGGGGTCACCTAAAGAGTCATTCCATGACTCGTTCAATAGCAAATTTCTACTGACTTTTTCTGCTAAACTTCTTCTAACTCCGGGGTCTGATCTCTAGTACTTTCTGGGTGTTACACGTATGTACCTCAAAATTGGAATGTGGCAGCAATGAGAGTTAGAGATTTTCTGAGGATGAATCCTCCAGATTTTCTTGGATCAAAGGTGGACAAAGATCCACATGAGTTTATTGATGAAGTTCTGAAGATCACCCAGATCATGGGGGTGACCGGAGAGGAGTGGGTAGATTTAGGGGTTGCACACACCTGGTTCAGGTAATGGAAGAATAGAAGGACAGTTGGAGTAGGCCCCATTGGTTGGGATGAGTTCAATACCGCATTTCTGGATTAGTTCTTCCCTCGTGAGATAAGGGAGATTAAAGCAGCTAAGTTTGTGAACCTAAAGCATATGAAAATGGAATTTTTTGCAATATGCATAGCAGAAGTGTTGTCACAAAGCACAGTAATAGGTGCAATGAGGGAAACGGGGAACTCCTCCAATAAACGAACAAGCCAAATAATTTCAGCAACCAATTGGCGAAGGGCCCTATACTCAGCTTCAGCGGAAGAGGGGCCAATTGTAGGTTTTTTCTTGGATTTCCAAGAAATAGGGTAGCCACCAAGAAGAAGAGCATAGCCACTAACACACCTGCGACTAGACAAACAACTGGACAAATCAGAGTCAATATAACCCATAAGAGAAAACACCAGAGAATTATTGAAGAAAAGACCCAAATCAGGAGTATCAGCCAAATAGTGAAGCACATAGAGACCTGCCTCATAATGTGGAACCCGTGGTTGCGACATAAATTGATTCAAATGTTGAACACTAAAAGAGATATCAAGTCGGGTATGTTGAAGAAAATTTAACTGGCCAACTAGCTTGCGATACAGAGAGGTATCAGGAAGAAGGTCCCCTGAATCATAGGAGAGTTTAAGATGAAAATCCAAACAAGAAACCACAGGAGTTATAACACTACAATCAAATTCACATAAAAGCTCATGAAGGAAATTATGCTGGGATAATAGAATCCCCTGTGGAAGTCGAAACAATTGTAACCCCAAAAAGTAATAAGCCTATTCTATGTCTTTCATGCTAAACTGAGAATCTAAAGAAGATTTGAGAGAATGAAGTTCTAACAGGTCACCCAGTCAAAAGGATGTCATCAACATACATAGCCACTACCATAAATGAATTACCTATAGAACGAAAGAACATGGAATAATTATTTTTGGTACAATGAAACCTTTGGATAACAAAGCAGAAGAGAATGTGGTATGCCACTACCGAGAAGCCTGGTGAACACTACAAAGAGACTTATTAAGCTTGCACACAAGAGGGGAAGAGGAAGAAGTCACAAGAGGCACCTTCATAAAAACCTCCTCATCAAGATCACTATGCAAAAATACATTGTTAACATCCAATTGGTGAATTTCCCAACCATGTTTGACAGTAATAGAAAGAAGACACTTAATGGTAGTAAGATTCACAACAGGATAAAAAGTTTCAATAAAGTCAACCCCCTCCTGTTGGGTGTCACCATGAATGACCAACTTGGCTTTGTATCGTTCAACTGAGCCATCAACCTTATGTTTTATCTTATACACCTATTTGAAAGAAATATCCTTTTTCCCAGGAGGAAGAGGGACAATAGTCCAAGTATTATTAGCCTCCAAAGCTTAAAATTCCTTAAGCATTGTATCCTACCAAGTAGGGTTAGAAACAGATTGATGATAAAATTAAGGTTCAACCAAGTCAATTTCAGGAGTAATAGAAGTATCCTTGGAGGTGGAAGCATTGGAACAAACGTATTTGTGCAAATAAAAAGGAGGGACAGAAACTCTAGAAGACCTCCTCAGACCAACAAGTAAAGAAGGAGTAGAGGAAGGAGGAGGAGAAGCACTAGAAGAAGGAGCAGCAGAAGGAAGAATAGAGGAAGAAGAAGTGGAGGGATGCAACGGAATAGGAAAAAGGATCAGAAATAGGAGAAGGAGGATGGGGAAAAAGATCATAAGGAGGAGGAGAAGAAGAATAGGGAAAAACAAATTCCTGAAACTGAACATCTCGGGAAAAGAATACAATATGCTTGTACATATCAAGAAGTTTATAAGCCTTTTTAGTCATGTTGTAACCAAGAAAAACACAAGTGATAGATTTGGACTTGAATTTATCCCTGTAAGTTTTAAGCACTGCAGCAAAAGCAAGACAACCAAATGATCTAAAATAAGAATAAGAAGGGATAGTCTTATGGAGGAGGAAATAAAGAGTGTTATTATTCAACATGGGTGAAGGGAACCTATTGATCAAGTAAGTAGTGGTGAGCACACACTCACCCTAGTATTTGACAGGGAGGTTAGATTGAAATAACAAAGATCTGACAGTTTCCAGTAAATATTTATGTTTTCTTTCCACAACACCATTTTGTTGTGATGTATGAGGTGTAGAGGTCTAATTCAAAATACCTTTGAAATAAAAGAAAGAAGTGTCCTCAAAACTAGATCCCAACTCAAATGCATTTCCAGACCTTATAGTGTGAACAGAGGTGTGAAATTGATTTTGAACCATGAGGATGAAAGATATGATAAGGGAAAAAGCATTGGATTAAGTGGAGAGTAAATGAGTCCAGGTGACCCTGGAAAAATCATCCACAGTGGTAAAAAATCTACTTATATCCATTGTAAGTGAAAGTGTGATAAGATCCCTATAAGTTAATGTGTATGAGCTGAAAAGGTAAGGTAGTTTTAATGAAGGTTGTAGGAAAAGGTAATCTTTGTTGTCTAGCCATAGGGCAGATTTTACAAATAAAATTCTGGATATTAGGTAATTGTTCTTTTAGAAAAACAAGAGACTTCATTTTATGATAAAGCATGTTTCCCAGCAGTAAGTGCTAAAGTAAGCAGCATCATGAGCATTAGAAGAATAAACAAGTGAAGGTACACAAGTACAAGTAGATACACCATGAGAAAAACCACTATCAGATACAGGAGAAACACAACTTTATTTTCATAGAAAATAGTAGTTGTTATGGTATTTTCAGAGTGAGAAAGATCTAGATACTGGGGATGAAGAATGTAGAGCCCTTTTGAGACCTTACCAAGCTCCAACGGCCTCTTCATTAAAAAGGCATGTAGAGTACAAGTTGAAGCAGAGAAGTAAGCACTACAATCCAATTGTACTAATAACTTGTAAACAGAAATCAATTTATATTGGAAAGAAGACACATATAGGACATCAATTAACACTAATTTTGGATATAGAGTAAATGTTCCAGTGCAAGTGATCTTCACTATATAGCCATTTGGTAAAATGATATGATAAGGATTTGGAAGAGGAGTAATGTTTATTAAAAAGAATTTAACCGGAGTTATATGGTTATTAGAACTCGAGTCTATGATCCAAGGATTATCCACTTACCTTGACATATGACAAGCGAAGAAACAACAATTACTAAAACCAGAGGTGCTCACTAAACCTGCATAAATGGCAGGAACAGAATCTGAGGTGCCCTGATCAACATGTGAATTCTTCATAAGCTGCAACATATTCATCATGTGAGTTAACTGTTCAGGTGAGAATTGAATTCCCTTGTTATCAGATTTGGTAGATCTTCCTGAACCCTCAGATCTTTCAAACCTCATGTCAGCTTGGGTACTTATCCCCTACACACAAGCAATATTGCTCCTGTATTATTGCGCGGAGCTATTAATCGGACTGGAACCACTTTGACTATTTTGATGAGAAACCTTTCTGCAGTTAGTAATGACATGACTAGGTTTCCTACAATATCTACAAAATAAGTTGTTTCTCTTTTTGTCACAATTCACCCTCTGTGAAAAAGTATTTTGATTCTTTGGAGGTAACCACCGGAATAAGTTTTCTGCACTCCAGTAGAGAAAGAAGCAGCATCTGTGTTGAAAGAAGGACTGACAATTTGTGCTTCAACTTAGCTCTCATCATTTATTAACACAGAATAAGCAGTGTCAACATTAGGATGTAGTTTGATCATTAAAATATTCCTTCTTACACCAGAGTAAACTGTTCGGTTGTCTGGATGACTACACGCAAGTGCACGTGGTCGAACAAGTAGTAAGTGGCTCAAGTAAGCCAAGTATCAATCCCACAGGGACTGAACTACGGGGCAAAATCTACTCAAGTGTTAATTTACTATAACTCTAAAAATGCAGACAACAATGTAAAGAAAAGTTTTTATATTTTGTTATCTAAAGTTATACTAAGTCTACAATGAATATACACGTGAGTCTGAACTATGAATGAGAGCATGCTGAGGCTGAAACAAATATGTAAAGAAATTAATTATCGATACAAGTTGGTTAATCTTTTCTCCGGTTGCTAG
>JACEIK010010602.1:0-41595 GCA_018107945.1 Datura stramonium
TTATGATTCATGAACTATGATTTTGGCCAATCCACGGGCCCAATCCCATGGCTAGTATCACAAATTCTCAAGCATGTTATGATTATCATGATTTAACTAGCTATGCATGTCATGTATGAATTTTATGAGCACGTTGCATGTTTTGGGAGTAGTAATTAATGCCGAGTAGGTTAGGGCCCTAGGTTATACCCCGAATCTCAAAATTACGTGCCACCGTAGGTTATGTTTGGGACTGCCTCAGTGTCTTTCTCCTACACCCTACGGGGACTTCATGAATGATATCAATCCTTTCATGGTTCATACCCTTGGAAAAATATGAAAGGCCTCCCAACTAGGCTCACAGGTCGGGCTCCATGTGTGCTCATATGGGGTATGTCGGTTATAAAAATCTACAACTGTTCCTCATGTTTTAATGCATGTATGATTATGTTCGTTTGGCTCAAGTCGTATTTTATGAAATGTTTTCCCTCATGTTGTGACTACGACAGGTTTATGAATATTTTCGAAATGTTGAGCCTTACAATATAATTATGATTTCAGTCTTTGTGATCATGATGTCCCCACTCCTATAAGTTTTATGTTTTCAAGTATTGTTTTGCATACCTCGCATACTCAGTACATTCCAAGTACTGACCCACATATTTTCTATGATGTATCATGTTATGATACAGACTCCGGTTCACAGGTTCAGCATCACTCCTAGTTTTCTCTCAGACCTGCTCTCAGTTCTCAGTGGTGAGTCCTCATGGTTCGAGGGCTTCATGTTTGGATCTTTTTTGTCTTTTAGTTTTCAGTATGTTGGGGTTAGTTGGGGTCTTTTCCTTCAACTATTATGATTAGAGTCTTCAGACCTACTTGTAGTAATCAGTTGTTTATGCTTGGATCATGTTTTGTTGTTTCTTATATTCCATGTCATGGTTTCGTTTAATTCATGATTATTAAGCTAAGTCTTCCGCCTTATGTGAATGGTTTAGTTATATGCTTATGCCATGGGTTGACTTAGGGTCCCTCAGGGCTCCTCGTCCCATGTCTACGATTCGGGTGTACTCTCAGGCCATGACAAACTTGGTATCAGAATAATAGGTTCAGATGTTTCCTAAGGAGTCTGAAAGCCGCGTTAGGTAGAGTCTTTTTCATGGGTGTGAAGCGTGCCACACTTATGACAAGGAGGATACTAAACGTTTAGGAGATGTTCCCTTCTTTCATGATCCATGCTGTGCGATGAAAAGTCTCTCCATCCTTCTAATTCATGCTATTCGCGATTGCAGAAAATTATGGCTCCCAGAAGAATAAATAGAAGGAGGAACAGAAATGATGAAGACCACGGAGGTGGCAATGATCATGAGCGTCTGCAAGCCCCACCTGGGCCCCAGGCACCATAGCCAGCTGCCCACGCTAAATTTCGGGTGGCTATTCAGACGTTGGCGCAGGCATTGACTGCTCAGGTCAACCAACAGACTGTTGCACATGTCTCATAGAATTGCAACACAACGGCAGCTCTGATTAGAGACTTTTTAGGATGAACCCTCCAAAGTTCACAGGTTCAAAGGTGGATGAGGATCCAAATGAGTTCATTGAATGGATCTTGAAGGTCACCCAGGTCATGGGGGTGAAAAGTGAGGAGTGTGTTGAATTGGCCTTTTATCAGTAAAAGGAGGTCACTTATATTTGATACAAGCAATGGAAGGACAGCAGGGCAGCAGGAGCGGGGCCTATCAGCTGGGATAAGTTCCACATGGCCTTTCTTGACAGGTTCTTCCCACGAGAGATGAGGGAATTGAAAGTAGTTGAGTTTGTTAATCTTAAACAAGGAAAGATGACGGTGCTAGAATATTCACTTGAGTTCACTCGCCTGTCAAGGTATGCCCCGGAGTTAGTGATGGACCAGAGGGCGCGACTGACCAGATTCATGTAGGGAGTAGCTGAGTATCTGGACAAGGACTGCAGAACAGCCATGCTTCATCAGGATATGGATTACCCACGGATAGTCCTTTATGCTCAGCAGATAGAGGAAGCTTATATGAGGTAGAGAGAGGCCAAGAGGGCAAAACTAATAGCCACAGGTTTTCCCAACTGAGGCCAAGAGGTGGGCCTCACCAGTAGTCCCAGAACTGGTCTATTACACCAGCACCATCTTTATCCAGTACCCCATCCAGTCCATGAGACGATCATAGGGGTAGGGCCTCAAGTTTGAGGGGTCAAAATAGCATGCGCACAAAGCGCACATTCCCATCTTGTGCTAGTTATGGCAAGAACCACCCATGGAAGTGTTTGGTGGGCTCAGATACTTGTTTCGGGTGTGGCAAACCCAGACACAGGCTCAGGAATTGCCCTGCAGCCAGGTTAGCGAGTGGTGGAGCCCGCACTCCAGCAGCTAGTTCAGCAGCCCCAATGGCACGTCCTACTCAGTAGGGTACTTCGACTGGTCCAGCTGGCGGCCAGCGCCAGAACTAATTTTATGCACTTGGCTCTCGACAGGAGCAGGAGACTTCTCCCGATGTGGTTACGGGTTGCGTGTCTTTCATATTGATGTTTATGATTTGTTAGATCCGAGATCTACACTGTCTTTTGTGACACCTTACATTGCTAGTAACTTTGGGGTCAGAATCGTTTTCTGTGTCTACTCCGGTTGGGGATTCAGTCGTAGCGAGGCGGGTGTATAGAGGTTGCCCCATTATAGTATTGCATAAGGTTACCTCCGCAGATTTAGTAGAATTGGCTATGACTGATTTTGACATCATTTTAGGCATGGATTGGTTGTTTGCATGTTATATTTCTATGAACTATAGAACCCGAGCGGTGGAGTTCCGATTTCCAGCTGGACCAGTTTTACAGTGGAAGGGTAGTTCAGCGGTACTTGTAGGCCACTTTATCTCCTATCTCAAGGCCCCGAAAATGATTTCTAAGGGTTGTATTTACCATTTGGTTAGGGTTAAGGATGCCACGTCCAAGACCCCGACCATTCAGTTAGTCCCTATCGTATATGAGTATCCCGAGGTATTTCCAAATGTCCTACTAGGTGTTCCTCCCGAGAGGGAGATTGATTTTGAGATTGATCTTTTACCCGACACACAGCCCATATCGACTCCTCCTTACAGAATGGTCGCAGTCGAACTAAAGGAGTTAAAGGAGCAATTGAAAGATTTGCTAGATAAGGGTTTTATCAAACCAAGTAAGTCTCCATGGGGTGCCCCAGTGTTGTTCGTCGGAAGAAAGATTGTTCCCTTCATATGTGTATTGACTATTGGAAGTTGAACAAGTTCACCATCAAGAATAGATACCCTTTACCCCATATTGATGACCTATTTGATTAGCTTCAGGGTGAAAAATATTTCTCCAAGATAGACCTCAGGTCTGGGTATCACCAGCTCAGGGTTCGAGAGAGCGAAATCCCGAAGACTGCTTTCAGGACCCGGTATGACCATTATGAATTCGTTGTTATGTATTTTGGACTAACCAATGCCCCTGAAGCTTTTATGAATCTGATGAATAGGGTATTCAAGGCATATCTGTACATGTTTGTGATAGTGTTCATTGATGACATATTAATATACTCCAGGAGAGAGGAGGAGCATGTCGCACACTTGAGAGTAGCACTCAGATTCTCAAGGATAACCAGCTATACGCCAAGTTTAGCAAATGTGAGTTCTGGATAAATTCAGTTGCATTCTTGGGACATATAGTGTCAAGCGAAGGTATAAGGTTGGACTCCCATAAAATAGAGGCAGTGAAGAATTGGCCCAGACCGGTAAACCCTTAAGAAATTAGGAGCTTTTTGGGCTTAGCGGGTTACTATCGGAGGTTCGTAGAAGGTTTCTCATCCATTGCATCCCCATTGACTAGATTGACTCATAAAAAGGTGAAGTTCCAATGGTCAAAGGCTTTTGAGAAGAGCTTCCAGAAATTGAAGGCCCGACTCACTTTGGTACCGGTGTTTACTTTACCGGAGGGCACCGATGGCTTTGTTGTGTATTGTGATGCCTCGAAAGTTGGACTAGGATGTCTATTGATGCAGAATGGGAAAGTCACAACATATGCTTCTAGACAACTGAAGATTCACGAGAAGAATTATCCAACCCATGATATGGAGTTGGCCCCGGTGGTGTTTGCTTTGAAGATGTGAAGACACTATTTGTATGGGGTTCATGTAGATGTATTCAATGACCATAAGAGCTTACAATATGTGTTCACGCAGAAGGATCTCAATCTTCGGTAACGGAGGTGGTTGGAGCAACTTAAGGACTATGACATGAGTGTCCTTTACCACCCGGGTAAAGACAATGTGGTAGCGGATGCCCTTAGTAGACTCTCTATGGAGAGTGTGTCGCAGGTGAGTGAAGGAAAAAGGGAGCTAGTGAAGGAGGTGCATCGACTTGCACGGTTGGGGGTTAGGTTAGTTGGCTCGACCGATGGTGGTATAGTTGTTCAGAACGGATCAGAGTCATCCTTGGTATCGGAGGTGAAGGCTAAACAAGATGAAGATCCAACATTGGTAAAGTTGAAAGAAGTTATTCAATATAAGAAGATAGAGGTCTTCTCTAAAGGGGAAGATGGTGTACTTCGGTACCAGGGTCGCTTATGTGTTCCGAACGTGGGTGATTTAAGGAGTTTGATGTTGCATGAGGCTCACTGATCCATATGTTCTATCCATCCTGGTGCCACCAAGATGTATCATTCCTTGCGGGAAATCTACTAGTGGAATGGAATGAAGAGGGACATTGCCGAATTTGTAGTCAAGTGTCCGAATTGCCAACAAGTGAAAGTGGAGCATCAGAGACCGAGAGGTGTACTTCAGATATCGGCATTCCTACTTGGAAGTGGGAAGAAATCAACATATACTTCATAACAAGTTTGCCCCGCACTCATAGACAGTATGACTCCATTTGGGTTGTGGTGGATAGGCTAACCAAGGCTGCTCACTTTCTACCAGTCAAAACCATCGATTCAGTGGAAGATTATGCCAAATTATATATTCGAGAGTTGGTTAGAGTGCATGGAGTTCCCTTGTCCATCATATCGGATAGAGGTACTCAGTTCATCTCTCAGTTTTGGAGATCTTTTCAAAAGGGACTTGGTACCCAAGTCAAGCTTAGCACGACATTTTATTCGCAAACAGATGGCCAGGTGGAGCGGACTATCCAAATTCTCGAGGACATGTTGAAATCTTGCGTTATTGATTTCAAGGGTATTTGGGATGAGCATTTACCTCTTATTGAGTTTGCCTACAACAACAACTATCACTCAAGTATCCAAATGGCACCGTTCGAGGCTCTTTACGGGCGAAGATGTAGGTCGCCCATTTGTTGGTTTGAGGTTGGCGAGGCTTCATTGGTGGGTCTAGATTCAGTCCATGAGGCTATGGAGAAAGTTCAGTTGATAAGGGAAAGGCTGAAATGGCTCAAAGTCACCAAAAGTCTTATGCGGATGTGAGGAGAAGAGAGCTTGAGTTCGAGATCGATGATTGGGTATTTTTAAAGGTATCGCCCATGAAGGGAGTAATGAGATTTGGAAAGAAAGGGAAACTCAGCCCCCACTATATTGGCCCATACCGGATTGTGAGATGAGTGGGTAAAGTAGCCTATGAGTTAGAGTTACCTTCAGAGTTAGCTTCAGTTCATCCTATATTTCACGTATCGATCTTGAAAAAGTGCTTGGGAGATCTAGCCTTAATGGTTCCGGTGGAAAGTGTTGGTGTGAAGGATAGCCTCAGTTATGAGGAAAATCCTGTTGCAATCTTGGATCGTCAGGTTCGGAGGCTGAGGAACAAGGAAGTAGCTTTAGTAAAGGTGTTATGGAGAAATCAGCATGTCGAGGGAGCTACATGGGAAACCGAAACGGATATGATAGCTAAATACCACCATTTGTTTCCTACTGGCTCAGTTTCAGTTTGAGGTATCAGTTTTTTGCCCTAAACCTCTATTCAGTTTTTCATGTTCCGTTCATGCGTGCAAGTTTGTTTTATGATATGATATATGTATGTGATGTCTGAATTCTAGCTATGTCATTCTTTTCGGAGGTAGTCGTTCCGTTATTTTTTGGCATAAATGATCAGTAATTGCATATGGTGATTGTTTGATTGTGAGATTTCTACATTTTTCTAACATTCGAGGACAAATGTTCCAAAGGGGGAAATATTTTTATACCCCGGGAACCCAAGGATCAGACCCCGGAGTCAAACGGGAAAAAATCTAGAAAATGTTGTAGTAGTGCAAGACGAGTCGTTAGGTGGCTCGTGGGAAGGTTGGACTAAGCTGAGGAATTGAGGTCCCCCGCGGATGTGGGAACGACTCGTGGTCATCTACCACGAGTCGTCAGGTCCACTGTGGGGTAAGGTTGAGGATTTAATTAAGGATGAGGCAGTGTACTTGACGGAAGCTGGTAATGATTCGTTGCCTCGGGGGAGGAGCCTTCATGTCCTCCATTAATATCCCAGGTGAAAATTTTCATTAGACTTGACGAAACAACCGAATGACTCGTTGTCCCTGGTAACGAGTCGTCAGGTCACCCGTGGTCTACCGACAGTTATTTCCTACGAATTAGTAAGGGTCATCTCATAATTCTCTACACTCCTAATACCTAAACTACGTCATTTTGAGGTCGGGAAAGGGTATTTTAAGGGGAAATCATTCATGGTAAACCTCATTTGATGCATGTAAGAGTAGAGAAGTAACAAGAGAGGGATTCAAGTGTTCTTCTTCAAGTTCTTCAAATCTCCATCTAGGGATTTTCAAGGAAGTTAAGAATCGAGAGGTTCCAGGTATGTGGAGTTTTGAATGGGTGGTTTAGTCCCTACCCATGCCTGATTTCTCCCTCATTCTATGTTTAAAGTTACCAAGACTTGATGGGTCATAACCCAAATGCATGTTTCCTCAAAAATCGATATGAGCTTGTTGCAGCACATCTAAACTTACRGGTTTTTTTGAATTATTGGGTTGTTTTCACTTCTTTCATTCAATATTTGATGATTTAATCTCTCAAAGAATATGTGCCCAAATCATGAGGATTTTTAGTGAAATTCATAGTTACGGTGATTTCTCAAGCATGATATGAATCTTTGAATTTTAAGCATGTTTTCAATTACTCACATTATTATGATCATGTTTCCTATAAATTTAAGAATTTCAAGTATGACTTAAAATATGGGATATGCCCCCATGTTGTTTATGATTCATGAACTATGATTTTGGCCAATCCACGGGCCCAATCCCATGGCTAGTATCACAAATTCTCAAGCATGTTATGATTATCATGATTTAACTAGTTATGCATGTCATGTATGAATTTTATGAGCACGTTGCATGTTTTGGGAGTAGTAATTAACGCCGAGTAGGTTAGGGCCCTAGGTTATACCCCGAATCTCAAAATTACGTGCCACCGTAGGTTATGTTGGGGACCGCCTCAGTGTCTTTCCCCTATGCCCTACGAGGCCTTTATGAGTGATACCACGCCTTTTATGGTCCATACCCTTGGCAAAATATGAACGGTCTCCCGATTAGGCTCACAGGTCGGGCTCCATGTATGCGCATATGAGGTATGTCGGTTATAGAAGTCTCTCACTTTTCCTCATGTTTTAATGCATGTATGATTATGTTCTTTTGGCTAAAGTCATGTTTTATGAAATGTTTTCCCTCATGTTGTGACTACGACAGGTTAATGAATATTTTGGAAATGTTGAGCCTTACGATATATTTATGATTTCAGTCTTTGTGATCACGATGTCCCCACTCCTATAATTTTTATGTTTTCAAGTATTTTTTTGCATACCTCGCATACTTAGTACATTTCTACTGACCCGCATATTTTCTATGTTGTATCATTTTATGATACAGGCTCCGGTTCACAAGTTCAGCATCGCTCCTAGTTTTCTCTCAGACCTGCTCTCAGTTCTTAGTGGTGAGTCCTCATGGTTCGAGGGCTTCATGTTCGGATCTTGTTTGTATTTATGTTTTCAGTATGTTGGGGTTCGTTGGGGTCTTGTCCCTTCAACCTTTTTATTATGATGAGAGGCTTTCAGACCTACTTGTAGTAATGAGTTGTTTATGCTTGGATCATGTTTTATGGTTTCTTATATTCCATGTCATGGTTTCGTTTATTTCATGATTATTAAGTTAAGTCTTCCACCTTATGTGAATGGTTTAGTTATATGCTTATGCCATTGGTTCACTTGGGGTCCCTCGGGGATCCTCGTCCCATGTCTATGGTTCGGGTGTAATCTCGGGTCGTGACATCTTACTAAGCCTAAATTATGATTTATGATTCATGTTATGATTTCTCTTCAAGTACTCTTCATGGATTTATGAATATCAAGTATATGAATTTTGCAAAAATATGCATAGTCTCCATGATTTATGAATTTGTGACTTTTGGCCGACGCATGGTCCCTATTCATGGATAATCATGTATTTCAAATATGATAAAGTATGTTATGATTTAGTTGTCCATGAAATTCATGAATGATTTCACGATTACGATATGAGCCTCATGTGTATGTTTTTAGGAGGAGTTTCTGGCACCGAGAAGACTCGGCGTTCAAGTAAACCCTGTGGTCTTAGAACTACGTGTCACCATAGGTATATACTTATATTTTTAGATTCCCTGTGATATCTATAGTACCCCAAAAGTTCCTAATACTAAACCTGAGATTTGAAGTGTGATCAGCAGGAAAAGTACTCAACATACGAGTCGTAGGTTGGTAGTAAGGTTCGTAGGAAGACCCATGGTCCAGATCAGTTAAGTTGTTTCCTAACCACTACGAGCCATAGTATGTGGATATGACCCATGGCCATAAGTGTAGCAAGTCTTTGGAGTTATCATGTGAATGATTGTACTGGTAATAGTACGACTCATAGGATGGAGTTACGGGTCATGGTACGAGTTGTGGAAATATTCAGAGAGTTGGGGAAAAATGGACCCACTAGTCACTGGAGGAAACCACGAGTCGTAGGTTGGTGGTATGACTCATGGTACTAGTAATAATATGATGGTGCGAATTGTCAGTTTGGTCGTGAGTTGGTATATTATAATGCCTCGGACTTTCGGGCTAAGTTTGAATTCATTCTACATATATGGATAGACCTGATCTAGATGAATTTATGGAAACAAGGTGTTAAGATAAATTTATAAGTATAAGAAGTGCATTAGATGCAAGTTAAGTTCATGAGGAACCTTTAGCATGAAGTTGAGCTGAGGGCTTTCTTACTGATTGGGTTTTTCGTATTAGTTCGGGTAAGGGTCAACTTCAACCAATCATAGCTCATAAGTTACAACATTATTTTGGATGATTCAGCATATCAAATTGAAGACCTTTGAGTCTTCTTTCCAAAGTATCCGACCTTTTGCCAATTAGAGTTTAGAATAAAAAGTTATTAGCGATTTAGTGAAGCTGCAACAAGCATTGTACGACCCTTAGTACGAGTCGTACAATCAACCTACAACCCGTACTGTTGGTCGTAGTAACTGCCAGTTACAGGTTATATTTCAATAGTTTTGGGGCATTTTGGTAAATGCCTATGCTTCTAACTACTAAATGATATCGTTTTGGTATTTCTTTAGGTCAGATTAAAGGGTTTAACATAGCCTAAATCATGACTCTCTTCAAACATGCTTAGATTAGATTTTCTCTCAAGAAGGAGCTAGGGTTCATCACGTCCAACTTCTCAATTCCTCTTGGATCTTCAATACAAGGCAAGGGATCATCAACCTAGGTATGTGGGCTTTCAACAAGGGCATCCCTTCATCCTTGTGCCCCATATTTTTTTAAAAAAAAAACTAAATCCATGATTCTAGAAAAGCATGTTCTAGGGTTTCAACTTATGCATGAATTCTCATATGTTTTCCCTAAAATTCTAAGAACTCTCATGATTAATAATAGTGTATATTCATGAAATTACTTATATCTTTCCTAAAATATGTGTGTGATATGTGAGTAACATGAATGTGGGATTTTCACCATGAATTAGCCTAGGATTTCAAATGGGATTTCATATATTGATTACATACTCTTATCATGAAGTTATATCCTTGTTTAAAGTATATGTAAATCACATGAGTTCCGCAAATCTAAAACATATGTCTTATTGTATGTGTTGGAACATGATTGGAACTTATGGGCTTTGACCAATGTGACGCTTGTGCATGTTTTCACTATGGTCACGATGTAAATGAATTGGGTATAAGTTGAACCTATGGTAATGACATAATTATACAATCTTCTTCGCGAATTAGAGTAAATTTCGAAATGGGGCTCATGAAATAATCATATGATTTTACCATGATCTCATTGTACATGTTTAAGGTATGAGTTAATTATATGGTCTTTCTGTAAATCTAGAATGTATGAATCAATGTATGCATGTAAAAGTATGAATTGGACCTGTGGATCCTACATGACTCTATGTTATACGTCTTATTTTATGAACCCAAAATTTGAATGTTGTGGAGGTGTGTAATGTATGATATGAATCTATAGATGTTTGTGAATGTAAAATGTGTGGATTAAATGATGATTCGGGACAATGATGATATGAATTGTGATAATAAAGCATTAGAATGATCCTTCAGTCGCCAGGCTTGTTGTGAATAGAAGGTAGCTGTAATCAACTCTAAATGACTTCAGTATGATGTAATTAGTTGAATGCTCATGTCTCTGATTAGCTACAGTGATTTAGACTAGACAAATGAAGTCGGATTATTGTACTCCCTATTATACCTTAGTCAGTTTGTCAGGGATTCTTTACAGTAGTGTAATACCCCAGGAAGGCCTAAGAATAGACCCAGATGTTTAATTTGAGAAGTGTAGAAAATTGGCAAAATATCACACCACGGGCCATAGAACAACTCGTGGTATCAAACCACGAGTCATTGTATGTTGTTGTTTGTTAAGGAAAGACTGGTGGCAATGGAGACAACGGAGGTATGACAACTCATTGTCGGATACAATGGGTCGTCCTTTGCAGACGTAGTTAGGGTCAGACTGTGCGATAGTGTAAAAAACGGGACACCTAACAACCCATTGGAAGAATCCATGGGTCGTTGGTTGTGGTTGTGGTTTGGGGATTTAAATTTCCAGTAGTCTTGATGAGGGGAACAACGATCCGTTGTTTGTGGTGATGGGTCATGGTGTGACCCGTTAGAATATAAGATGCCAAGGCCCATGAGCAAACCATGGACGATGTAACCGACCGTTGATTGTTAGGAAGAGTCGTCCTGTCCATCCGTTGAATGGTTCTGAAAGTAGGTCTTCAGCAGTGCATACGTCGAGGGACATGACGGGTTGTGGTTGGTTCAAACGACCTGTTGGTGCTGTCCGTTGGTCCCATCAGGGCAGATTTCAAGGCAGGTTCATTAAGGATATTTTTGAATTTTTCACGATATAAGGCCCTAAACTACATCATTTTGTCTTGGGAAAGCTGGGTTTTCAAGGAAAAAAAACCTCCTAAACTCCCATTCGTGAATGGAAGGTTTTTGACAAGTGATCTAAGGGGAGATTTCAAGTTTTTCACCTCAATTCCTTCAATTTCACTGTTGGGTTTTGAGGAGGGTTAGGTTTTGATAATCCCAGGTATCTAAGGTCTTCAATGGGTGGATTCTTCCACACCCATGCTCCTTCTCTATTAAATTACTCAAAATTTATTTAAAAACTCATGGGATTTTATATTTGGTTTGTAAAAATTTTAATGATTTTATTATGGGTCTTGTGATTTTGGAACCCTACCATTATCTACTGATTTGGATCATCTTTTGAGCTCTAAATGGATATTAGTATGGCTGATTTCAAATTTCTAATCATTTAAACCCCATTATGCATGCCTATGATAAACCGATTTATGATCCATTGATCCATTGATGTTTTTGATAAGCCCAGTATGTATTATGCATTAAATCATGAATATATTATGTTATCTATTGTGATCTTATGGAAATTTAAATTATATGCATGATTTACAAGTATGTATGTATTTTATTAAGCATGAATTGTGTTTTTGACCGACTCATGGGCCTCAAGTCATGGCTAGTTCACGTATGTTCAAGCATGTTTATGATTATCATGATTTAACTAGTCTATGAACTCATGTAGGTATTATTATGATTATTATATATGTTTTGGGAGTAGTATCGAACACCGAGTAGGTTTGGGCTCAGGATAAGTCTCGGATCTCATGAACTACATGCCACCGTAGGTATGTTGGACCCTTTCATGTTTGTCCCTGGACAAAATGGCCCTTTTCAGGTGTGATCATGCCATTCATGGTTTCTACCCTTTGCAAGGTACGAACACCCTCCCAACTAGGGTTACAAGAGAATCTCCCACTGTTCCTCATGATTTACGCATGTTATGATTATGTATGTTGGCTCAAGTTATGTTAAGCAAGGCTCTTCTATTATGATTATGACTATGTTTACGTTACGAATGTTTTGAAAATCTTGAGTCATATGATATGTTATAATGATTTATGATACGAGCATGTTGTCCTACTCTTATGACCATTTATGAGTTTCATGCATGTTTAAATGTCCGCTTTACTTACCTTGCATACTCAGTAAATTAAACGTACTGACCGCATACTTTCTATATTGTATCGTCTTATGATACAGGTCCCAGTTCTCAGGCTCATCCTCACTCGTAGATAGATTCGGACTTGCTCACAGCGTACTTGGTGAGTCCTCATGTTGCGAGGGCTACATGTTCACACTCTATGTTATTCCTTCAGTTTCTGGATGTTGGATTAGTTGGGGAGTTGTCCTATCAATCCGTCTTTCATGTTTTAAGGCTTATCAGACTAAAAGTTGTATCCGCTGTATTATATAAGTATAGTACATTTTTCCCTTATGTTATGTTGTGATTACGTTCTCTATGCTAAGTCTTCGGCTCATGTGATTGAATTAGATGTATGCTTATGCTATGGGTCGACTTGGAGTCTCTCGGGACTCCTTGTCCCGTGTCTACGATCCGGGTGTACGTTTGGGTCATAACAAACTTGGTATCAGACCCATAGGTTAATGTGTCCTAGGAAGTTTGAAAGACGTGTTAAGTAGAGCCTTTTTCATGGGTGTGAAGCGCGCCACACTTATGACGAAGAGGCTACTAGACGTTTAGAAAAGTTCCCATCTTTCATGATCTATGTCGTGCGACGAACGTCCTTTACTCCTCTAATTCATGTTATTCGTGTTTGCAGAATCATGCATCTACGCCGAGTAAATGCCAGGAGGGACGGTAATGGTAATGATCATGAGGGTGCCCATGATGGAGAGCATCAGCCAGCTCCACTTGTTCATGAGGAGCACGTACCAAAGGCAGCCGCCCATGCTGAGTTTAGGGCGGCGATTCAGATGTTGGCACAGGCCATGAAAGCTCAAGTCCAAAATCAGATTGTGGCACATTATATGCAAAATGGGAATGCGGCAGCTACTAGGGTGAGGGAATTTTTTAGGATGGTCCCTCTGGAGTTCACAAGGTCGAAGGTAGACGAGGCCCACATGACTTTATTGAGGATATTCTGAAGATCACCTAGGTTATGGGGGTGAATAATAGGGAATGTGTTGATTTGACCTCCTATCAGCTCAAGGGGGTAGCATATATATAGTTCAAGAAATGGATAGGTGCTAGGACAGTGGGGGCAGGCCCGATAGGTTGGGATGAGTTCCACACCGCGTTCATGGATCGGTTCTTCCCTCGGGAGATGAGGGAGCTTAAGGCGGCTGAGTTTGTGAATTTGAAGCAGGGCAACATGTCAGTCCAGGAGTATGCCTTGGAGTTCACTTGGCTATCTAAATATGCTCCGAAGTTGGTGGCGGATCAGCAGTCTCGGGTGAGCCTCTTTGTGCATGGAGTAGCAAATTACTTGGACAAGGATTGCCGAATGCCATGCTACACCGGGACATTGACTTTCCCCGAATTGTATTGCATGCCCAACAGATGGAGTCGGTCTATAGGAGGCAGAGAGAGGCCAAGAGGGCCAGGATCGACAGCTCAGGCCAGGTCAGGAAGTGGATCATGTCAGCAGTCTCAGCACAGGTCCACTACTCAAGCTCCATCATCGGCTAGCACGCAATCCAGGTTCAGGGGAGACCAGATGATCAGGGCTACAGGTTTGAGGGATCATCTTAGCATGCAGGTGGAGCGCACTTTCCCAGCTTGTGCGAGATGTGGCAAAAATCATCTCGGGAGGTGCCTGGTCAGTGCGGATGCTTGTTTTGGGTGTGGTAAACCCAGGCACAGGATCAGAGATTGCCCTGCAGACAATTCTACCGCTCCAACAGCATGACCCCCAGAGCAGGGTGCTTCTACTAGTTCAGCAGGCGGTCAGCATCAAAATAGGTTTTATGCCCTAGTGCCTTGCCAAGAGTAGGAGGCTTCACCAGATGTGGTCACGGGTATGTTGCAAGTCTTCCATATTGATTCTTATGCTTTGTTAGATCTAGGAGATACCGTGTCTTTTGTGTCCCCTTACATTTCTAGTAGTTTTGGAATCAGTCTTGAAATTTTGTCAGAACCATTTTCCGTATCTACTCCAGTCGATGAATCAATTGTAGCTAGGCGGGTATATAGAGATTGCCCCATTACGATGTTGCATAAGGTTACCTTCGGGGACTTAGTAGAATTGGCCATGACTGATTTTGTCATCATTTTAGGTATGGATTGATTGTTTTCATGTTATTCTTCGATTGATTGTAGGACCCGTGCAGTGGAATTCCAATTTTCGAGTGAGTCAGTTTTGGAATGGAAGGGTAATTCAATTGTACCAACCGGTCAGTTTATTTCATATCTTAAGGCTAGGAAGATGATCTCTAAGGGTTGCATGTACCACCTAGTTAGGGTTAAGGATGAAGAGTCCGAGACCCCGACTATTCAGTCAATTCCAGTGGTGTGCGAGTATCCGGGAGTTTTTCCCGATGATTTACCAAGTGTTCCACCAGAAAGGGAAATTAATTTTTGAATTGATCTACTGCCCAATACGCAACCTATCTCTATTACTCCTTACACGATGGCCCCAGTTGAGTTAATAGAGTTAAAGGAACAGTTGAAGGACTTGTTGGATAAGGGTTTCATTAGACCAAGCAAGTCTCCATGGGGCGCGCCGATTCTATTTGTTCAGGAGAAGGATGGATCCCTTAGAATGTATATTGATAATCAGCAACTTAATAAGGTCACCTTCAAGAACAGGTACCCCTTTCCCAGGATTGATAATTTATTTAACCAGCTCCAGGGTGCCAAGTGTTTCTCGAAGATATATCTCAGGTATGGGTATCACCAGCTTAGAGTTCGGGAGAGAGATATTCCAAAAACAGCCTTTAGGACCCGGTATGGTCATTATGAGTTTGTACTCATGTCATTTGGACTAACCAATGCTCCTTCAGCTTTTATGGATCTAGTGAATAGGGTATTCAAGGAATATTTGGACATGTTCATGGTTGTGTTCATTTATTACATCCTTATATACTCTCGGAGCAAGGATGAGCATGTCGCTCATTTGAGAGTAGTGCTTCAAACCCTCAAGGATTGTCAGTTGTATGCAAAGTTTAGTAAGTGTGAATTTTGGCTGGACTCAGTGGCATTTTTGGGCCATGTGGTGTCGAGTGAGGGCATAAGGGTGGATTCTTAGAAAATCGAAATGGTGAAGAATTGGCCTAGACCGGTGAATCCTTTAGAAATTCGGAGTTTCTTGGGCCTAACAGGCTACTACCGAAGGTTTTTTGAGGGTTTCTCATCTATTGAGGCATCTTTGACCAAGTTGACTCAGAAAAAGATAAAGTTCCAATGGTCAGAGGATTATGATAAAAGCTTTCAGGAATTGAAGACCCGACTGACTTCAGCACCAGTGTTGAATCTACCCGAGGGTACTGATGGCTTCGTTGTATATTGTGATGCTTCAAGAGTCAGACTTGGATTTGTGTTGATGCAACATGGGAAGGTTATATCATACGCCTCTCGACAATTAAAGGTTCACAAAAAGAATTACCCGACCCATGATCTTGAGTTGGCTGCGAATGTGTTTGCACTGAAGATATGGTTGCATTACTTGTATGGGGTTCGCGTGGACGTGTTCACAGATCATAAGATCTTGCAATATGTGTTCACGTAGAAAGATCTCAATCTTCGACAAAGGAGATGGTTGGAGTTGCTAAAGGACTACAATATGAGTGTCCTTTACCATCCGGGCAAGGATAATGTGGTTGCGGATGCACTTAGTAGGCTCTCTATGGAGAGTGTGTCCCACGTGGATGAAGGAAGGAAGGAGTTGGTGAGAGATGTCCACCGACTTGCAAGTTGGGGGTTAGATTGATCAACTCGATTGATGGTGGCGTTGTTGTGCAAAATGGGTCAGAATCATCCTTGGTGGTCGATGTCAAATCTAAGCAAGATGAGGATCTAATTTTGAGAAGGCTGAAGGAAGCGGTGCAAAGTCAAAAGGTAGAGGTTGTATCCCAAGGGGGAGATGGTATCCTTCGATACCAGAGTCGGCTATGTTTTCTAGACGTTGATAATTTGAGAGTCCGGATACTGCATGAGGCACATGGTACCAGATATTCCATCCATCCTGGATCCATGAAGATATATCGAGACTTGTGGAAAATCTATTGGTGGGATGGTATGAAGAAGGATATCGTAGAGTTCGTAGTCAAGTGTCCAAACTGTCAGCAAGTGAAGGTTGAGCACAAAAGGCCGGGAGGTGTACTTTAGGATATTAGCATTCCCACTTGGAAGTGGGAAGAGATTAATATGGATTTTATTACAGGTCTACCTCATACTCGCCGACACTATGATTCCATTTGGGTGGTGGTCGATAGGTTAACAAAGGCTGCACATTTCCTACCGGTCAAGACCACAGATTCAGTAGATGATTATGCCAAGTTGTATATTTGGGAGTTGGTTCGACTTCATGGAGTGCCCTTGTCTATTATTTCAGACCGAGGTACTCAGTTTACCTCCGAGTTCTGGCGGTGTTTTCAGAAGGGACTTGGGACTCAGATTAAGCTCAGCAAAACATTCCATCCGCAAACAGATGGCCAGGAGGAATGAAAAATCCAGACTCTTGAGGATATGTTGAGGGAATATGTTATGGATTTTAAAGGTAGTTGGGATGATCATTTGCCCTTGATCGAGTTTGCTTATAACAACAGTTATCACTATAGTATCCAGATGGCATCATTCGAGGCCCTCTATGGGAGAAGGTGTAGATCTCCCATCGGATGGTTTGAGGTTGGTGAGAGAGCTATGATAGGGCCAGATACGGTTCACGAGGTGATGGTGAAGGTCCAATTGATAAGGGACCAATTAAAAAATGCTCAGAGTCGTCAGAAATCATATGCAGATGTTAGGAGAAGAGATATGGAGTTTGATGTGGACGACTGGGTATCTCTAAAGGTATATCCCATGAAGGGAGTCATGCAGTTCGGAAAGAAAGGGAAACTCAGTCCCCACTATGTTGGTCCCTATCGGGTTGTGCGAAGAGTTGGTAAGGTGGCGTATGGTTTGGACTTTCCATCGGAGTTATCTTCAATTCATCCCGTCTTCCATGTGTCTCTTTTGAAAAAATGTTTGGGTGATCCAACCTTGGTAGTCCCGGTAGACAGAATTGGAGTAAAAGACAGCCTAAGTTATGAAGAAATTCCCGTTGAAATCTTGGATCATTAGGTTCGTAAGTTGAGGAACAAGGAAGTGGCTTTAGTTAAGGTTTTGTGGAGAAATCAACATGTTGAGGGAGCTACGTGGGAAGCCAAAGAGGATATGATGGCTAGATACTCACACCTGTTCTCTACCGGCTCAGTTCCGACTTAAGGTATCATTTCTACTCTATGATCCCATGTAGTCTTGTGTTTAGTTCATGTGTGCAAGTTTATTTTATGTGTATGAATGTGTATGTGAAGCATGAGATCAATTCAGCTATGTGGTTTGGTTCAGAGGTAGTCATTCCGTGAAAATTTTGGTTAAAATGATCAGCATATAGCTATGATAAATTGTATGTTCTGTTTTCTTCTTGTATCCTACATTCGAGGACGAATGTTTCCAAGGGGGTGATATTGTAATTCCCTTGGAAGGCCCAAGAATAGACCTGGGAGTTTAATTTAAAAAGTGTAGAAAACTGGCAAAATATCACAGCACGGGCCACAGAACGACTCGTTGTACAAAACCAGGAGTCGTTGTATGTTTTCATTGGTTAGGGAAAGGTTTGTGGCAGTGGAGATAACGGGAGGTATGACGACCCATTGTGGGACACAATGGGTCATCCTTTGCAGTCGTGGTTAGGGTCAGAATGGGTGATAGTGTAAACAACGGGATACCTAATGACCCGTTAGAAAAAGCCACGGGTCATTGGTTGTGGTCGTGGTTTGGGGATTTAGATTTCCAGTAGGCTTGACGGGGGGAAATAATGATCCATTGTTTGTGGTGACGGGTCGTGGTGTGACCCGTTAGAAGATAAGATGCCAAGGCCCATGAGAAAACTATGGTCAATGTAACGGACCGTTGATTGTTAGGATGAGTCGTCCTGTCCATCCGTTGAATGGTTCCGATAGTAGGTGTGCAGCAGTGTATACGTCGAGGGACACGATGGGTCATGGTTGGTTCCAACGACCTGTTGGTGTTGTCCGTTGGTCCCATCTGACCAGATTTAAGGAAAGGTTCATTAAGGGTATTTTTGACCTTTTCATGATATAAAGCCCTAAAATACATCTTTTTGTCTTGGGAAAGCTATGTTTTAAAGAAAATAAACCTTCCTAAACTCCCATTCATGCATGCAAGGTTTTTGACAAGTGATCTACGGGGAGATTTCAAGTTTTTCACCTCAATTCCTTCAATTTCATTCTTAGGCTTTTGAGGAGAGTTAGGAGTTGATAATCCCAAGTATGTAAGGTCTTCAATGGGTTTGTTCTTCCACGCCCATTCTCCTTCTCTATTAAATTACTCAAAATTTATTTAAAAACTCATGGGGTTTTATATTCGATTTGTATAAATTTTAATGATTTTATTATGGGTCTTGTGATTTTGAAACCCTATCATTATCTACGGATATTTTCAGTTCTAAATGGATATTAGTATGGCTAATTTCAAATTTCTAATCATTTAAACCCGATTATGCTTGCCCATGATAAACCGATTTATGATCCATTGATGTTTTTGGTAAGCCTAGTATGTATTATGACTTAAATCATGAATATATTATGTTATCTATTGTGACCTTATGGAAATCTAAACTATATTCATGATCTACAAGTATGTATGTATTTTATTAAGCATGATTTATGTTTTTGGCCAACTCACGGGCCTCAAGTCATGGCTAGTTCACGTATGTTCAAGCATGTTTACGATTATCATGATTTAACTAGCTCATGAACTCATGTAGGTATTATTATGAGCACTATATATGTTTTGGGAGTAGTGTAGAACACCGAGTAGGTTCAGGGCTCAGGTTAATTCCCGTATCTCATGAACTACGTGCCACCGTAGGTATGTTGGGACCCTTTCAATTTTTTTCCCCGGCCCAAATGGCCCTTTTACTGTTTGAGAGTAGGTGATGGATGCATCTCAAGATTTAATTCTATGGTTTGCCGACTATGCAATTATTCGATAAATTTCATGATCTTGGTAGATCTGAATTTGCAGCAAAGAAAAAGTTCCTATTTGACGCACGGAGGTACTACTGGGATGAGCCATATTTGTTTCATACTTGTGCGGATGGGCAAATTTGTAGGTTAATTCCAAATATTGAGATGTTGAGCATACTTGAGGCTTGTCACTCATCTCCGATTGGGGGTCATCATAGTAATATCCGAACTGCACATAAAATTCTATAGTGTGGTACTATTGGCCCACTATCCACTAGGATGCTTATGATTTTGCAAAGTTTTGTGATCAATGCCAAAGACAAGGCGGTATCACTCATAAGAATAAGCTACCATTAACCCCAGTTCTGGAAGTAAAGTTATTCGATGTTTAGGGTATTAACTTCATAGGAGCATTTGTGAGCACATATGGGATGAAGTATATTTTGATGGTTGTGGATTATGTCTCAAAATAGATGGAAGTCATTGCACTCCCTAATAATGAAGGGAAAAGTGTCACAACATTTCTACGGAAGCACATATTTGCTAGATTTGGTACACCTAAAGCCATCATCAGCAACAGGGGATCACACTTTTGTAATCGCCTCTTCAAAGATCTACTTGAGAAATATGGTATAAAGCATAAGGTGGAAACAACTTACCATCCTCAGTCAAGCGGACAAGTGGAAGTCTCCAATAGGGAGATCAAGACGATTCTGGAAAAAACAGTGAACACCAACCAGACAGGTGGTCCAGGAAACAGGATGATGCACTTTGGGCATATTGGACAACTTATAAGACCCCTATTGGCACCACACCCTATCAGGTGGTTTATAGTAAGTCATGTCATTTGCCGATAAAGCTGGAGCATAAGGCATTATGGGCACAAAAAAAAGTTGAACTTGGACTAGAATGAAGCAGCCAAGTTAAAGCTAGATCAACTAAATGAGTTAGATGAATTCCGACTCCGAGCTTATGAGAGTGCAGCCATCTATAAAGAGAAAATGAAGAGTTATCATGACCGGAAGACTACAAAAGGGAGATCAATGCTGGTGATTCGGTACTCATGTTTAACTTGAGGCTCCACTTGCATCTGGGTAAATTGAAGTCTAGATGAATGGAACCATATAGAGTGGTGGAGATATTCCCATATGGTGCCATTGAACTAGAAAACAAAGATGGAAAGAGACTCAATATAAATAGGCAGAGAGTGAAGTTGTACATGGAAAATAGTGACAAGGTAAAAGGAATTGAGTCGGTGTATCTTGATGAAGTTTGAATAGTTAGAGTTGTGTCGTGACGTTAAATTAGGCGTTGCATAAGAGGTAACCTATGAAAGGTCGGTGAAGTCTGAGTAGTTGACAAGAGCGCTTAGAGCGCCACAGGTATATTCCTCTCCTAGTTTTTTCATTTTTTACAACTTTGGGGACAAAACATGACTATTAAAAGGGGGTATATCTAATCGTCTGAGGGTTTTTGTTGTTGTATTTCTTTTCCCTCAGACATGTTATCTAGTAGAACTGGCATGTTTAGGATTTCTTTTGGTTTTGTTTAACTAGAAGTAGCTTAGGAGTACTTTATAGCCAATAAATGCACATGTTTTTGAAGTTGTTTAAAAAGTGAACATTTTTAATAATCTTGGTGTTAGTTGTGTATGTTGATTGCAAAGCGTGACTACTGTGGATCTTTATATGGTATTTGATTGATTAGCATGTTTAATTGTAGCATAGTTTTGCATGGACCAGATAGGTAGAATAAATGCAAATCTGTACCATGTGTGAGCGAGGATTATTACCTAGTTTAATACTGTATGGAGGATCTAGAACTTTCTCGGTTGGTATTTACATAGGTTGTAGGATAGTTGGATAGGAAAGGATCATAGGCCATTTTTTATTTAGCCCACTTTTTGCTTATAATGCCCTACCAAATAAAAATGAATCCCTTGATCCCATGTTTGAGCCTAAAGTTAACCTTTTAGTTCATTAGCCCATTCACCTATCCAATTTTGTTTATAATGAACCTGTTCTGGCCCTAGTCCTTCCTTGGACATTGTGAATCTCAACTCAGGTAAAATGCCTAACATGAGGGTGGCTATTGTAGGGGAGCATAGATAAGGTGGGGGAGAAAAATAGAAAAAAAGTGGTTAATGAAAGGTTGGATGTGGTGAAGAAAAGAAATGAAAAAGAAATGACAAAGGAAAAAAAAGAAAAACAAAGAGAAAAAAAGAATGCAAGAAATAAAGTCGAAGAAGAAAAAGTGAAAATTCACCACATCCACAAATGAAAGTTGAATGAAGAAAAAGGGAGAAAAAACTGGGAAAAAAAGTAAAAAGTAAATCTAAGTTGTGTAGTGCCAAGAAGGGAAGTCATTATTTCCATATTTATCATACCCGACCCGAAGCCTACATTATAAATCAATAAAAGTCCTATAGTGATCCGAGCCTGAGTGTTTGAAAAACCGAAGTAGAGAAAATAAGGGCAAGCATATGGTATCTACTGTGCAGTATTTGGAACTTCTTTGTGAGAGTGAGAGTCTTACTTGTTAGCCTCAAGTTTCTTACATAGCTACATCTATGAGTGTTGGGGACTTCATTTGTTGTGAGGGTATATGGTTTGTATTGCATTCTACCGGTTGTCTGTGTAAATAGCATTTGTAATAGCTGAGCGCACTGCTAATAGCTAGATGTCATACCTAGATCCTTATGTGTCATGAGTTGTAGTTGCATATAAGCATAGCTGACTTGATTTTGAATGTAAAAAAGGATCAATATCTGATAATGGTCGTGTGTGCAAATTTTGATGTGTTGGTTGTAGGTCTTCTATTTTACATTCTGGTTAAGCATCATTTTATAGTTTTGTTCTGTTGGCCTGAGGATATGCAAAAGCTTTAAGTTGAGTGTGTTGATGTGTTGTGGATTTACAACACTTTTGATGCTTAAAATTGAGTAACTATGCATGATCTTAGATATGTTTATACAGATATGATGCACTTTTGCTGTGTTTTTAAGAAAATCGGGTGTTGGAGTTGAATTCTATAAAAGAAGAGAAAAAGTGCTGAAAATGAGCCAAGTACAATCCATAGTACGAGCCATACCTTGGTGGTATGAGTCGTACAATGTAACTGCGATAAAATTCAGAGGAAATGCGCAAGGTGATGGCCAAGTAAGACTCTTGGTATCGGCCGTACTATCTTGGTATGAGTCGTACCAGAGTAGTCGTGGAAAATTTTAGAAGGATACACTTGTCTAGACTCCTGGTACGAGTAGAAGTTATGAGTCGTGATGACCACATACGACTCATACCAAGGAGTCGTGGTGAAATTTAGAGCAAAGAAGTTTGGCAGAGTCCAGGTACGAAAGGGAACCATGAGTTGTACCGAAGTACTCGTGGAAATATTTAAAGGATGCCAGATTGCACAGTATCAAACCACGATAAGAATGTACAACTCGTAACAGCATTGTACGATTCCTACTAGCACCCAGGACTTAACCAATTTCAAAGCCGCCTAGCATTGTACGGATGGAAGGTACGACTTGTAGCTACAAGTTATGACTCGTAGGATCTGGAGGCGATAGTTGTAGCAGTTTTCCTGTTGATTTAAGAAAGATTTCTCAGTATTTGTATAAATATTTTTATAAGTTATTTTTGTTAATAGATGTTGTGGGACACACTTTTAGACAGAGATGTTGATATAGAATGAATACTTTGGAGATTCTTCTTGAGTTTTCAAATATTCTTGGAGATTTATTTATTGTTCTTGAATCATTTGAAGTTGAAGTGTTCAATAATCAATTGAATTTTATTTCAATCATCATTGTAAGTCTTTAATTATGATTTATTCCATGAATTCTAATTCTTCTCTTACAAACATGAGAGGCTAAAACCTCCACATCTAGGGTTGTGGGAACCATGGTGAATTAACTAACTACAGTTAACATAAAAGTGATTCTAAACTCATACGCATGCTTGTATTTTTCATCTCTTCATCTTAAACATTAGGACTTTCCTTAAATCTCTAATTACTTGGACATAGCGAGGTAGAGATTAGAAAAAACAGAAGAAAAACAAAGCCTTGAACTTTATGATTTATTGAATAACTTGAGTTGCGGTTTCGGGATAGTTTATTTGAAATAGTTGATAATGGTTAAAGTGAAAACACTCAAGACACCTAATATGATAATTGAGTATAGTTAACCTATAGGTACGAACCAGTCATTCTGGTAATTGAGTATAGTCAACCAATAGGGACGAATCAAAGTTGTTATGGATCCATGCGGAAAACTGATAATGCTCAAACTCACACCTCCTGCTAAAGTATGAAGCAGACGTTCTCAATAAAGAACCCAACAAAGAGGTTGGGGTCGAATCCATAGGGAATATGAAAGATATAGACTAATGCCGGTAAGTGAACTTGTTGGTTAGTTACTCCTTTGGGGTTGTAAGAAAAAATTAATTAAAACAACGATTGAAATTATGATTTAAATCAAGAATTAAGAATAACTAGGGTTTGTGTTCCCCATGGGTTCATAACTATTTTGGGTATACACACGTGATCAATACCAATGCTTACTTGAAGAACTGATAACTAGGGTTCATCCAAACGACCAGTTCATCCCTATTGGATGACTATACTCAATCACCGAGTCAGGTCTCATGAGCAGTTCACAAACTATCCGTTATCAATAAGTTTCAAATTTAACTATCCTGCGACCACAGCTCAAGTTAATACAATGATCATTAAGATCAAGGCTTTTTTGTAATTCTCTTTTCCTAATCTCTACCACTCTAGGCTCAAGAAAGTAAAGAATTCGGGCAAGTCCTAAAGTTATACACCGTTAAGAAACGTTTAAGCATGAAAAAAATACAATACAAGTGTGTTGCATCGGTTTTGAATCACTTTTGTGTATCCCTAGCTCGTTAATCCACCATGGTTCCCACAACCCTAGCTATGGAGGTTTTAGCCTCTCATAGTTATAAGGTTGTGATATGCATTCATAATTAGACACATAATTCAATACTTAAAATAGTAGATGAGAGAAAATCTTATTTGATTATATCATAAAAACCTCAAGAAAAATTGATAAAGATCAAAAAAATCCAAGAAGAGGTTGATCAAAAGTCAATAAACTCATTTTTCCATTTTTCCCAAGAATCCTTATTGATTTCATGCCTCTCTCACATCTCTCTAATGTTCTCTATGATTCGCTAGGATTCTCTATGATTCTCTATTGAAAATAAAACATAAAAGGTATTTATAAATATATAAGAATCCTTTTCCTAAGCTAACAGGGTGATTTTCTATAATGGGCACCGCCTGAGCCACGACTGATCATACGACCCATAGCAAGATTGTACATGTCTTAGCTGTTGTCAGTAAGTCCTTGGTTTGCTGAAATTTTGGCTTAAGTGTTGGGCCTTGGTACCACTCATACATGCTTCCTACGAGTCGTGCTTTGCTTCCATTGTATGGCTCTGAGAACTCTGAATTTTTCTGAAATTATTCACGAGTATCATGGTATGACTCGTACCTCCCAGCCACCATTCGTACTGTCTGAAGTTCTTCTTAGCACTGAAAATCCTCTAAAGATCACCACTACTATTGGTACGATTCATACATTGTTGCCATGATTCGTAGATCCATTTGTATCAAGAGTCTGCCTTTGTGCAATTTCTTCTGAATATTTCCATGACTCAAGTTACGGCTCGTACTATTGTTGTACAACTCAAACTGAGAGTCATAGGTTGCATTCTCCCCAGTTCATCCATCTGAAACTTCTCATGGTTCTCAGTACAGCTCGTACTAAGACTAACACTTTAGCTCATTTTCTGCACTTTCAGACTTCTTTTGCACATTCTTACTCCTACACTTATTTTTCCTGTAATCAAAGAAAAAGTGTCTTATATCCATATAAACATACTTAAGTGTATGTTATTTTCATAGTTTTGAGCATCAAAAGTGTTGTAAACTCACAGCACATCAACACCCTCAACTTAAGACTTTTGCATGTCCTCGGACAAAGAAAAGAAAAAAACCTAAACACAACGCTCAACTAGAAAATAAACCTAGGATACTACAACCAATAACAAACAAAATTTGCACTATAAATCCAACAAATTCTGACCCTTCCTCTGTGAACCAATATCATCTAATGTACTACTAGCAATCACAAAACCTGATAAGCAGGGATCAAGACATGTCATGTAGCTATTAACAGGCAATCAAGTCATCGTCAATGCTTTTCACAAAGACCTCTAGTAAAATTAAACATAAACCATGTACCCTCACAGCAAATAAAGTCCCCACTCATAGATGTAGTAACAGATACGGCATGGTACTGAACAAGCGAGACTCTCACTCTCATAAAGAAGTTCAAAATATTGTGTATCAGATACCATAGGCTTGCCCTTATTTCTCTACTTCGATCTGTCAGATGGTTAGATTAGGATCACTATAGGACTTGACTCAGCTTGTAATGCAGGCTTTAGGGCTGGACATGATAAATATGGGATATTTTTTTAAACGACTAGCCCTTCCTTGGCACTACATACATTGGCTCCATCGTTCACCTTTTTCACCCTTTTTTTCCTTTCTTTTCCTCCCTTTTCACCTCTTTTGTGTGCATTTGTATGAGTACCTTTTTTCAAGCACTTTTCTTTTTCAATTTTATTTTTCAATTTCTTTTCATCTCTTTTTTTCTTTTTCATTTGTCACACTACATCTCATTTTTCACCTTTTCTATTTTCTCTCCCTTTTTCTCGTTCCCACTATTTATGCACCCCTACTCTAGCCATTCTCAACTTTGGAATTTTACCTATGTTGAGGTTCACAATGTCCAAGGAGGGACCAGGGCCAAAATAGGTTCTTTATAAAAAAAATGGGTACGGTTCATCAGTTAATCAAAGAAAAATGGTTTATTAAAGGCTTAAAATTGGGATCAAGGGAATCATATGATTTTGGTAGGGTCATTTAGGCTAAAAGTGGGCTCAACAAAAATGATCTATGATCATATCCTAACCAACCATCCTTAACTTATGCAAAGACCAACCAGGCAAGTTCTAGATCTTCAACACAATACTGAACTGAGTATTAAACCTTACTCACTCATGGCACATGACTTACATTCAATTTACCTATCTGGTTTATGTATAGCTTAACAAGAATACTCATGCTAATACACTAAATGATATCAAAAGATCCACAGAAATCATGCATGCAGTCACAAGTACACAGCTAATTCGTCAAAAAATTTTAAACAGGGTCAATTTTTTTCAAGAATCCAAAACTAGTACATGTTTATTGGCTGAGTAGTCCTAAGCTACTTTCTAATTAAACAAACATCACAAAATAAGAAAATAAAATCCTAAACATGTTGGTTCTGCTAGATAGCAAGACCGAGGGAAAAGAAACACGACAAGAAAAATCCTCGGACGAATTCAAAAATCCAAAAATACAAGTATACTCCCTCCCCTTTTAAAAATTGTGCTTCGTCCCCGAAGCATGAATTACAAGAACAGAGGGAAGGGAACATACATGTGGCTACTCAGACTTCATGTCATGACCCGAGTTTATACCCTAGCTGTAACACGGGACAAGGAACCCCGAGAGGCTCCAAGTCAACCCATGGCATAATCATAGCATAACACTTATCAACAGAAAGAGCCATACAGAAACATAACCGAGCGGAAGCTAACCGTAAGGAGTCAAATTTAAAAACTCAAAGACATAATCTAACAAAAACTTTAATACATAGATTGAATCTAATTACACATGTATGAAATCCTCTACTAAACTGATGAGTTGCTGGGATAGGTCCCCAGCTAACTCCTAAAGTCTGGAAATTGAAATATAACTGAAATAAAAAAACATAAAACTCATCCTCGAGAGATGAGGACTCACCATAATCCGATGAGATGAAAAAGAAGTGTGTCTAGCCACGGGGTTGAGTCTAGATACCTGAATTTATCATGAAACGATATAGCACATAAAGCATACGATCAGTACTTGAAATGTACTGAGCATGCGGGAAACGTAAATAAACTAAATAAACTAAATATAAAAAAAGAAAATAAAGTGAGAACATCGACATATAAATGAATTAGAATGCAACAACCCCTTTTTTAAGTCACATATATATATATCAACATGAAACTTTTAGTTGGAACTCATATTCTGAAGCATCATCAAACTTATGCTTAAGGGTCATATACTGACATATAATGAAAACTGAAGCTGAAACTGATTTCATACACTGTACTGGCCATCTTCTGATAATTGAGACTGCATTCTGTTTTATCTAAATTATACAAAACTAAGCCAAACTGATAATATAAACTAAGGGAGTCATTCTCTGCTATGAAGAGTCGCTAACTGACTAAAGGAAACATTCTCAACAATTGAGAGTCCCAACTGAACTAAGGGAAATATTCTCATCTATGGAGAGTCTCTAACTGCACAAAGGGAAGCATTCTTAACTATTGAGAGTCCCAACTTAACTAAGGGAAATATTCTCGACTATGAAGAGTTCCTGACTGAACTAAGGGAAACATTCTCAGCTATGGAGAGTCCCAACTGAACTAAGGGAAACATTCTCAGCTATTGAGAGTCCCTGACTATACTAGAACATGAGGAATACTGATATGACATTATTCATCTAGTCTGAGCTACAATAGCTAATAAGAAACATGAGCATTTACTGATTTCATCATACAACATTCATTTAGAATAGATTAAGGCTACTTTCCACTATCAACAAGCCCAAAAGTCTGAAGGACCATTCTCATGCTTTATCATCATAATTCATATCATCATGGTACCAAATCGTCATTTAATCCACACATTTTACATTCATGAACATCTATAGATTTAGATTACATTACACACCTCCACAACATTCAAATTTCGAGTTCATAACATTTGATGTATAACATAGAGTCATGTAGGATCCACAGGTCTAATTTATAATTTAACATGTATATATTGATTAATATATTCTAGATTTACGGAAAGCCCATATAATTAACTCATACCTTAAACATGTACAATGAGATCATGGTAGTAGCATATATTTATTTCGTGGAACCCATTTCAAAATTTACTTCAATCCGTGAAGAAGATTCGATAATTATGTCGTTATCATAAGTTTACCTCATACCCAAAACCTTTACATCGAAAACATAATAAAAACATATACATACTTCTCATTGAACAAGCCTATAAGTTCTAATCTCATCTGAACATATTTATCAAAACATACATTCTAGTTTTTAAGGAAATTCTTACGATCTTCACATATTTTAGATATGGATACAAGTTCTGGGTATAATCAAGTGAACAATAATGAAATCCAAATCAAAGTTTTAAGTTATCTCATGGAGGAAATTCTATAATCATGCATTTTCACCATTAAGTACATAATTAAAGATATTAAAAACAATCCCATAAGCGTAAATGACTTTTAACCCTAAAGGGTTTTAGAATTCATTGAAGACATAGAAGAAATCCTCCATAAATCAAAACCCTAGATCATGCTTTTCTAGAACAAGAGATTCGGGTTTTGAATAAAAAGTTTGGGGAACAAGGATGGAAGGATATCCTTGTTGAAAGACCCACATACCTGATTAAGAGAAATCCTACTTGAAATTTCACCTTGTAGCCTTGAGGAAATCCTTGATGAATCCTTGAGTCTTGAGAGAGAGGAGGAAGAAGTGTTTGAGAGTAATTTTTGATAGAATGAGGGTTTAGGCTAGTTACCCCTTTAAAAACGTCCCACACCATACTCAAAATGACGTAGTCTAGGAGTTAGAAGCGTAGGATTTTACAAAAACACCCCTGAAAAAACACAGAAAAATCCACCCTGCCAGTCCCCACGAGGCACTCCAAGAGTCGTGGGGTAGGCAATGACTTGTGGGGCCAAGTCGTGGAGTACAGTGGTTGAATTTCCTTTTATTGCTCTTCTCTCCCCACGGGTCACTTGACGAGTCGTCAGATGCACGACCAATTGTCCCTTCTTCCGTGGTCTCCACTGCCTCGGGAGCTCACCATTAATCTCCAACATTCACCCAACGGCCGACTTAATAAGTCGTTGTCTACCTAACGACTCATTGGGTCATCTGTGGTCACTGAACCATGCTGCACCTCTTGACTACTCCTCACGGGTCTAACCACGACTTGTTGGGTCACCTAATGAGTCATACCACGACTTGTTATATGGCAAAATTTCCACCTTCTATCTGAATTATTTCTTTAAGTTTGGAATCTGATCTTAGAAACTTTCAGGGTGTTATAATATCCCCCCTTGGAAACATTCATCCTCGAATGTTGGCTAAATATACTGAAAGGATAGGGACAGAACTGAAATCCCAAAATAGATTAGTTACAGCTAAAACCAATGGAGTATCTGACTCCGGCTGATCTTACACATTTGAACTGAATATCTAAATTGTACATGCATGCTAAGGAATGAGAGGGACTTAAAGACATAAAACTGACATGGAACTAGATAGAACACTGAGAAGGAATCTTTCCCTCTAACTGGCACTAAGTTGAATACTAACTGAGTCATCATTCTCAAATCGCTTTCTGATACCGAACTAGAATTAATGATACCTGGTCTAACTGAAAGTAAAGGAATCATTAGCATGAAGTATTCATGACATCTGTAACTGAGCACACACATGAGCTAACCTTATTCTACTAAGCTACTAAGGAACCTTCTAATGACTGAGTTCAAGATAAACATACCAGAAAACATGCGTTAACACACATAGCTGGTTCATAACATGAATATGAGCCTTAAGGATTCATAGAGTAAGACTGGCATCGCTGTCTGAAGCGGTTACCTAGAAATTCTGGAAATCTGCACATAGGGATGGGTATAATTTAGCTTCAATTGAAATACAAGAGAAGTGATATGAACCTGAAGTGATCGACATACTGCAACTGCTAGGGCTAGAACTCCCCTACTAGCATTCTCAATATCCGACTTACCACACATACATACCATCTCCCCCTTAGCTTAAAGACATCATTCTAAGGCTCCTAAATCTTTTTTTTAGGTCAGGGCTAAACCACTAACTCCTAGCTTCTCCTTCACCTCTAACACTCACTGCAAGCCTTATACTCACAATTGTTCACATCACACATTGACAATCTCTTCTTAACAAACATCATAGGACTTCTTATTCAATACAAGGGTTATTGGCTAGCAACATGCAAAGAGTAACACAAAAACTTCATAACATACATGTGACTACTTCTAGCAACTTGTCCTTATTCCAATGTGCTTCCAAGGCGTAGGAGCAGTTTCGACGCTGTCCGCCATCTGCGCTAGATGATGCGTCCTGCTGACATGGAAGGGTTATCGGAGCTACTGAAGAGGTGGTCGAGGCTATACTCTCGCCTCGCTTAGCTTCTGCGCAATCTTGGTGCTTATGACCCAACTTGCCGCACCAGAAACAAGAATCTGAGTCAGCCTTGCATTCTACTAAATGTTGCTTCCCAAAGCTCATACACAATGGGTACGTAATCTCCCTTACCCTGGTTTTATACAGAACACTGGTTGTCAAAGGTGTTGGGGTCGATGATTTCTGCTGGTAGCATGAGCGGTGTCCACCACGACCTCTACTGGGAGAACTCCAGATCTCCAGTTCTATCCCTCTTGGACTCTCTCTCTCTTTTTCCTTCACCTATTTTGCTTCCATTTGTTGAGAGAATATCATCAAACGTGGAAAGTCTATGTCCTTGTGAAACATGGCGGTCCTGCACTCTTTAACCAAGGATTCTGACACTTTGCTCACGAACCTACTCACTCAGGCCCTTTAATCGGCTACCAGCTCCGTTGCATACTTAGACAACCGGATAAACTCCAATGCGTACTCCTGGATAGTCATGTCATTTTGTCTCAAGTTGATGAACTCTTCCGCCTTTGCCTCCCTCAACTCTCTAGGGAAAAACCAGTCCAGGAACGCAGTCATAAACTTATCCCAACTTACGAGGCTGCTCCAACTCCCCGACTGTCTCTCCACTAGCAAAACCATATATAAGTGACTCCTTTCAGCTGGTAGGAGGCTAAGTCGGCACTCTTCTCGTCTCCACTAAGATTTGGGTGATTTTTTGGATCTCTTCCAAGAACTCATACGAGTCCTCATCCACCTTTAACCCTAAGAATTCAGGTGGGTTCACTCGGAGAAAGTCCCTTACTCTCGCCGCCGCTATGTTCTCGTTCTGGGGTACACGAGCCATCGCTTGCTGGTTAATCTAGGCAGTCATGGCCTGCACCAATATATTAAAGGCTTCCCAGAACTCAGCATGAGTAACATGATCGTCCAACGGGTTCGTCGTGGCAGGTGGTGCCTGCTGGCGACCATTACCATTTGTTCTTCCATTCGCTCTTCTGGGAGGCATTATCTGCGAGCACGTAAAGCACGAGTCAGGGAAGGAACTGTTAGACTTTCATACTCTACATACGATAAGAATCATGAATAAAAGGGAAATATTCCCAGCTATGGAGAGTCCCTGACTATACAAGAACATGAGAAATACTGATCTGACATTATTCATCTAGTCTGAGCTACAACAGCTAATCAGAAACATGAGCATTTACTAATTTCTCATATGACATTCATTTAGAATGGATTAAGGCTACTTTCCACTATCAACAAGCCCAAAAGTATGAAGGACCATTCTCATGTTTTATCATCATAATTCATATCGTCATGGTACCAAATCGTCATTTAATACACATATTTTACATTCACAAACCATCTATAGGTTTAGATCACACTTTACACACCTCCAACACATTCAAATTTCGAGTTGATAACATATGACGTATAACATAGAGTCATGTAGGATCCATAGTCCAATTCATTCTATAACATGTATACATTGATTCATATATTGTAGATTTATGGAAAGCCCATATAATTAACTCATACCTTAAACATGTACAACGAGATCATGGTAGAAGCATATATTTATTTCATGGAACCATTTTCAAAATTTACTCCAATATGTGAAGAAGATTCGATAATTATGTTGTTATCATAGGTTCGCCTCATACCCAAAACAAAACATAATGAAAACATATACATTCTTCCCATTGATCAAGCCCATAAGTTCTAATCTAATCTCAATATATCTATGAAAACATACATTCTAGTTTTTAAGGAAATTCTTTCGATCTTTACATATTTTAGACATGGATACAAGTTCTTGGTATAATCAAGTGAACAATAACGAAATCCCAATCAAAGTTTTAAGCTATCTCATGGAGGAAATTCTATAATCATGCATTTTCACCATTAAGTACATAATTCAAGATATTAAAAATAATCCCATAAGCGTAAATGACTTTTAACCCTATAGGTTTTTGAATTCATAGAAGACATTGAAGAAATCCTCCATAAATTAAAATCCAAGATCATGCTTTTCTAGAACAACAGATTCGAGTTTTGAATAAAAAGTTTGGGGCACAAGGATGGAAGGATATCCTTGTTGAAAGACTCACATACCTGATTAAGAGAAATCCCACTTGAACTTGCACTTTGAAGCCTTGAGGAAACCCTTAATGAATCCTTGAGTCTTGAGAGAGAGGAGCAAGAAGAGTTTGAGAGTGATTTTTAGAATGAGGCTTTAGGCTAGTTACCCCCTTAAAAATGTCCCATACCATACTCAAAACGACGTACTCTAGGAGTTAGAAGCATAGGAATTTATGAAAACACCCAAGGAAAAATGTATCCACCCTGCCAGTTCCCATGAGTCATTCCACGAGTCGTGGGGTAGGCAACGACTCGTGGGGCCAAGTCATGGAGTACAGTGGTTGAATTTCCTTTTTCTGATCTTCTCTCCCCACGGGTCACTTGACGAGTCATCAGGTGCACGACGACTCTTCCCTTCATTTGTGGTCTCCACTGCCTCGGGACCTCACCATTAATCTCCAGCATTCACTCAACGGCCGACTTAATGAGTCTTTGTCTACCTAATGACTCGTTGGGTCGTCCGTGGTCGTTGAACCATGCTGCACCTCTTGACTTCTCTTTACGGGTCTGACCACAACTCATTGGGTCACCTAACGAGTCGTACCACGACTCATTCTGTGGCAAAATTTCCACCTTCTGTCTGAATTCTTTCTTTAATTCTGGAATCTGATCTTAGAAACTTTCGGGGTGTTACACTTCACCATTCATGGGTTTCCTCCCATGCAGCACCTGATTTAATATCGTGGCACGACGTAACTCTTGCGACTCTTCAGGCTTCATCAAGGTATACAACCTCTATTCCTCTTAATTCCTCCACATCTCCCAGATATAACTTTATTCTTTGTCTGTTCACTTTGAACCTCTTTCCTTTTTTATTTTCAAGTTCTACTGCACCATATGGGGATACATGTACCACTATATATGGTCCCATCCATCTAGATTTCAACTTTCTCGGGTGCAACCGGAGCCTTGAGTTGAACAGTAAGACCAAATCGCCCATGCTAAACTCCCTTTTTGCAATCTGCTTGTCATGGTAAATCTTCATTCTCTCTTTATAAATGGCCGCACTCTCATAAGCTCTAAGTCAGAACTCATACAACTTATTGAGCTGGTTAAGTCTCAGGTTGGCTGCTTTATTCTAGTTCATATTCAGCTTTTTCAGAGTCCATAGAGCTTTATGCTCTAATTAGACCGGTAAATGACATGATTTGCCATAAATCAATTTTGGTATAGAGATTACCAATGGGGGTCTTATAAGTTATTTGTGTAAGCCCACAACGCATCATTGAGCTTCCTAGACCAATCTGTTCGACTAGTATTTACTGTTTTGGCAAGAATGATCTTTATCTCCCTGGTTGAAACTTCCACTTGTCCACTTGACTGAGGGTTGTAATGTGTTGCCACCTTATGTTTTACACCACATTTTTCCAACAGGGTTCTAAAGAGGCGGTTACAAAAGTAGGATCCACCATTACTAATAATAGCTCTAGGAGTGCCAAACCTGGCGAAGATGTGCTTCTACAAAAATGTTGTAACAGTTTTGCCTTCATTGTTTGGTAGTGCAATGGCCTCTACCCAGTTGGAAACATAGTCCACTACAACCAATATGTATTTCATCCCATATGAGCTAACAAATGGGCCTATGAAGTCTATACCCCATACATCAAACAACTCAACTTCTAGAATAGGGGTTAATGGCAACTCATGTTTACGGGTAATATTGCCGTGCCTTTGGCATTGATCACAGGACTTGGCCTAATCATATGCATCTTGGTGAATAGTGGGCCAGTACTATCTGCATTGTAAGATTTTATATGTTGTTCTAATACCACTATGATGACCTCCAACTGGAGATGAATGACATGTCTCTAGAATGCTCAACATCTCTACTTTCGGTACACACCTACGAATGATCTCATCTGCAAAAATGCGAAATAAGTATGGTTCATCCTAATAATATATTCAGGCATCAAATAAGAAATTTTTCTTCTGCTAAGGAGTCAGGTCTGTCGGTATCATATCGCTAACCAAGTAATTTGCAAAGTCGGCAAACCAAGAAATCAAATACTGAGATGTAGCTAGCACCTGTTCTTCTGCGAAAGCATCATTAATATCAATCTCCTCTCTTGACCTAGCTTCAAACTCTAGCCTGGATAGATGATCAGCTACCTGATTTTTCATTCCTTTCCGATCTTTAACCTCAAACTCGAATTCTTGAAGCAACAACACCCACCGAATCAATCTGGGTTTAGCATTCTTTTTGAACATTAGGTACCTCAAAGCGGCATGGTCTGTATAATTGATCACCTTGGTTCCAGGAAAGAATGCTCGAAATTTTTCGAATGCAAAAACCACAACTAATGGCTCATGTTCTATGACCGTGTAATTCTTCTGGGCAGTGTTGAGTGTTCTACTAGCGTAGTAGATAGGATGAAAAATATTTGCTCTTCGTTGTCCCAAAACAACACCAAGAGTAACCCCGCTAGCATCGCACATTACCTCAAATAGAAGAAACCAATCTGGAGCTATGATGACAGGAGCAGTGGTGAGTTTCTCTTTCAAGCACTCAAAAGCCCTCAGACATGCCTCGTCAAACACAAACTTTACCTCCTTATCAAGAAATTTGCATAATGGCTGTGCAATTTTTGAAAAGTCCTTGATAAATCGTCTGTAGAATCCTGCATGCTCCAAAAAGCTTCTGAACCCTTTCACAGAAATAGGGGAGGAAAACAAGCTATAACCTCAATTTTTGCCTTGTCCACCTCAATCCCTTTTTTCAAGATTTTATGACCCAACACTATTCCTTCCTTGACCATAAAGTGACATTTTTTCCCAATTTAGGACCACATTAGTTTCTTCACATATTTTCAATACTTTGCCCAAGTGGTTAAGGCAAGATTCGAATGAGTCACCCACAAAGGAGAAGTCATCCATAAATACTTCAACAGTGTCCTCCACCATATCTGAGAATATAGAAATCATGCAGCACTGGAATGTGACCGGTGCATTGCACAACCCAAATGGAATTCTTCTAAAAGCGAACGTTCCATATGAACAAGTGAAGGTCGTCTTTTCTTGGTCTTCTGGAGCAATGGTAATATGATTATATCCTGAGTAGCAGTCAAGAAAATAGTACCAACCTCCACCTGCCAGTCTGTCTAGAATCTAATCCAAGAATGGCATTGTAAAATGGTCCTTTTGGGTCCAGTGGTTGAGTTTCCTATAATCAATGCATACATGTCACCCTGTGATTAGTCGCGTCGGTATCAGCTCATTCTTCTCATTAGGTACCATTGTGATCCTGCCTTTCTTTCGTACACATTGTACCAGACTCACCCACTTTCTATCTGCAGTGGGGTAGATTACACCAGCATCCAGCCAGTTGATGATCTCCTTTTTTACTACTTCTTTCATTAGGGGGTTCAGGCGTCGCTGATGTTCTATACTTAGTGTGCAATTTGGCTCGAGTTGGATCGTGTGAGTACATATACCTGGAGGGATTCAAATGATTTTAGCTATGGTCTAGCCAATTGCTTTTTTTTACCTTTTTAGTATTTTGACCAAAGCTCCCACTTGCTCGTCCAACAGATCTGTCGTGATTATTATTGGTAGAGTATTATCTTTACCGAGAAATGCATACTTGAGATAGGGAGGTAGTGACTTCAGTTCAAGGACTGGTGGTACCTCCACAGATGGCTTAGCCAGCAGCGTTGAACGATTCTTTAGATCCAGGTCTAACTTCTTTGGGCTGAAGTTATATGACCCCATTCCATTTAAGGCATTCATCATCTTCATGTATTCCGGTACTCCATCTCCCTCATAATTCATCAAGATAGTTGTTAATGTGTCAATAGTCATCATATCCTCCATAGGCATTGGCAGCTTCTCATATTCCATCTGGGTGTTTGAAAAAGGGATCGTTCCCTTGATGTGTCCTGATAGAATCACAAAAGAAAAACAAAGAAAACATAAACAGGGAAATAACAACCAAAAGTCAAATACATGCAATTAATCTAGTCTTAGCCATATTCCCCAGCAACGGCACCACTTTTTGACAACGCTTAAACTCACACCTCCTGCCGAAGTATGAAGCAGACGTTGTCAATAAAGAACCCAACAAAGAGGTTGGGGTCGAATCCACAAGGAATATGGAAGATATAGACTAATACTGGTAAGTGAACTTGTTGGTTAGTTACTTCAATTTGGGGGTTTTAAGAAAACAATAATTAAAACAACGATTGAAATTATGATTTAAATCAAGAATTAAGAATAACTAGAGTTTGTGTTTCCCATGGGTTCATAACTACTTCAGGTATACACATGTGATCAATATCAGTGCTTACTTGTAGAACTGATAACTAGGGTTCATCCAAACGACTGGTTCGTCTCTATTGGATGACTATACTCAATCATCAAGTCAGGTCTCATGAGCGGTTCCAAACTATCTGTTATCAATAAGTTCCAAATTTGACTATCCTGCGACCACGACTCAAGTTAATACAATGATTTTCAAGATCAAGACTTTGTTATAATTCTCTTTTGCTAATGTCTACCTCTCTAGGCTCAAGAAAGTAAAGAATTCGAGCAAGTCCTAATATTGTATACCGTTAAGAAACGTTTAAGCATGAAGAATATACAATACAAGTGCGTTGCATTGGTTTTGAATCACTTTTGTGTATCACTAGCTCGTTAATCCACCATAGTTCCTACAACCCTAACTATGGAGGTTTTGGCCTCTCATAGTTGCAAGGTTTTGATATGCATTCATAATTAGACACATAATTCAATACTTACAATAGTAGATGAGAGAAAAGCTTCTTTGATTATATCAGAAAAACCTCAAGAACGATTGATAAAGATCCAAAAAAATTCAAGAAAAGGTTGATCACAAGTCAAACAACTCAATTCTATGTTTTTCCCAAGAATCCCAATTGATTTCATGCCTCTCTCACTTCTCTCTAATGTTCTCTATGATTCTCTATGATTCTCTATGACTCTCTACTGAAAATAAAACATAAAAGATATTTATACAGACATAAGAATTATTTTCCTAAGCAAACAGGGTGATTTTCTATAACTGGCGCCACCTGAGCCACGACTGATCATACGACCCGTAGAAAGATTGTACGGGTCATACCAGCTATCGGTAAGTCCTTGGTTTGCTGAAATTTTGGCTTAAGCGTTGGGCCTTGGTACGACTTATACATGCTTCCTACGAGTCGCGCTTTGCTTCCATAGTATGGGTCTGAGAACTCTGACTTTTTTTGAAATTATTCACGAGTGTTGTGGTACGACTCGTACCTCCCAGCCACCACTCGTACAGTATGAAGTTCTTCTTAGCACTGAAAATCCTCTGAAGATCACCACTGCTCCTGGTACGATTCGTATATTGTTGCCACGATTCATAGATCCATCTGTATCAGGAGTCTGCCTTTGTGCAATTTCTTATGAATATTTCCATGAATCAAGTTACGGCTCGTACTGAGAGTCGTAGGTTGCCCGAGGCTATATTTATAGTCAAGATATAGCTATTTGTTTTCTTGATTCTGTGCTACTGGCACACACCAGAGGTGCTTATACCCAGCTAGGTCAGCCTAGGTCCCAATGTGGCCTTAAGTGCCAGTTACGTCTCCCAAGGTGGGGCATGACAAACTTGGTATCAGAGCAGCGTTGTATCCTAGGGAGTCTACAAGCCATGTCTAGTAGAGTCTTATTTATAAATGTGTTGTGCGCCATATTTTATGAGCAGGAGGCTATGAGGCATGATAGTATGGTTACCCCTACTTCTTTTCAAGATCGTGTTATAGAGCCAAGTTGTATAGAATTGAGTCCCTCAGCTTATATTATTATGTCTGCCTACAGTGATGGTCGGATATAGACAGACTACAGCTAGCCGCAGGTTAGATACAGCAGTAGGAGAGGGTACTAGTGGGGTGCCACAGTTGGGGGACAACCTAGTATGAGGGCAAAACGAGACATCTTTTCAATCTCCCCAGCATCCTCCCAGGGCACCAGGAACCTCATAAGGTAACAGATATGCCAGCACCGTTCCTAGTTCTTCCTACACCCTTGGATTAGGATGTCAGGAGTATAGTATATATGATGGCTTACTTAGTAGCTACTCAGTATTAGAAAGGGACAACAGTCAATGTTGGATTACCTGAAAGGTACAAAAGATTGTGAAATTGCGAGATCCTCACCTCCAACCCTTTAAAGTTTGTTGAGTTTCATACCTTAGCCCCACCATAGAATGATATGGTTATTTCCTGCCTCCTTACCTTTTCTCAATATAGAAGAGAACGTAAGTATTGACCCTATGTTGCCAAGAGTAAATAGTAAAGGAGGGCTAGACCCGATGATTCTTGGGGGGTGTTAGAAAAGTGGTCCAGACCCTAGTACTTAAATAAGCCACCTAGACCTTCACTACAGTAAAGATAAGGATGACAGGTAAGATTTCTAGGAGCAGCCAAGTACAGGTGAGAGTCCATAAGCAGTAGGCTCCCAGTAATAGTAAAGCACAGGTTAGAAATAGGCTAATCCCACTGCAGTGTATTGATAGTGGTAGGGAATACATGGAGAATAAAGCCTACGACCCCCAACTTATTATGTTTAAGGGAAGAGAGATTGTATGATGGGAACCAGCCTGAGTGTGGGTCAGGACGATATAGGTTAGTAAACTTGTCCAGTAGTATCCTTTTCAGTACGGTGCATGAGGCACGGACCCCGAATTTCAGCCTATAGAAGTAAGGGAATGACATGAAAATCTATCTCTAGGGGAGAACAGAACCACCCCTAGACTGTAGTGGGATGATAGAGTTTGGAATCGTCGTTGAATGTCGAGAAATAAGCATCAAGTTATCATTTAAAGGATAGTAAGATTGTAACCTAGACCTCCAATTGTGCAGGTGAAGGAGCGACAGTACAATGACCCTAGCCTAGTACAACATAGAGATAAGAATCAACAGAAGGGGTCATCGGCCTTCGAGATAGCAGGTGGAAGAGTCTTGAGAACTAGAGGTTAACTCTATGTTCCAGATATGGCAGGGCTTCATTGGTAAACTGTGGTAAAGGTATTCTATGTTCATTATTCTCTCATAAACAGAAAAGGCATCAGGTTATAAAAGAGATCTACTGATGGTGTGGGAAAAAGAAAGATATTGTTGAGTTGTAGCACAATGTTCCAAATTCCAGTCAGCTGAAAGTTGAACATCGAAAATCTGGTGGGCTGACTCAGGAATTAGTTGTGCCTATGTGGAAAAGGGAAGCCATTAATATGAATTTTGCTACAGGGCTACATTGCACCTGGTGTAAATTCAACTCCATTCGGGTTATCATCGGCAGGCTGATGAAATCAGCCTATTTTTTGCCAGTCAGGACTACGTTTCAGCCAAAGATTGTGCTGAGTTGTATATTAAGGAGATAGTCCAACTGCATGACATCCCAGCATCCATCATTTCTGATAGAGGAGCACAATTCACAAAAAGATTCTAGCAGTCATTTTAGAAAGGTTTGGAGATGTAAGTTAATTTGAGTACAGCTTTCCACCCCCATACAAACGGTCAGGTTGAGCGCACTATTCAAACGCTCGAGGATATGCTAGGGGTGTGTGCGCTAGACTTTGGAGGGAATTGGGATGAGCATCTACCTCTTATTGAGTTTGCATATAATAACAGTTATCGTTCTGATATTTAGATGGCACCTTATGAGGCTTTATATGGGCGAAAACGTAGGTCCCCCATAGGATGGTTTGAAGTAGGGGAAGCAAGGTTGATCGAACCTGATATGATACGTCAATCAGAAGAAAAGGTGAACCTTATTAGAGAACGTTTGCTAGCAGCTCAGAGTCGTCATAAGTCTTATTCCAATGTACGACATAGAGATTTGGAGTTTGATATTGATGATTGGGTTTTCCTTAAGGTTTCTCCTATGAAGGGTATTACGAGATTTGGCTAGAAGGGCAAGCTTAGTCCTAGGTCCATTGGCCCATATCAGATCCTTCTAAAGATAGGTCGAGTAGCTTATGAGCTAGAACTTCCTTTAGAACTAGGATCTGTCCATCCAGTTTTCCATGTGTCAATACTACATAAGTGCATAAGAGACTCGTCTCGGATTGTCCCGGTTGAGGATGTTCAAGTCACTAACGAACTGTCCTACGAAAAGACTCCAATTTCTATACTAGATCAACAGGTCCATAGGTTGAGCACAAAGGATTTAGCCTCCATTAAGGTCCTCTGGAGGAATAGAAATATGGAGGAGATGACATGAGAAGTTGAGGACGACATGAGATCTAAATACTTACTTCAAGCTTGACTCAGATTGTGAAATTGAGGTGAGATTGTTGATTTAACAAGCTTTAAGCCAATTTAAACACCATCTAGGAAGAGAAGTTATCCAAAGATGAAACTGATTTTCCTTCACCTTATTCCGACTTTAAACTTTAGGTTCATAATCAAAATATTTTTGTTTTTTATTTTCCTTTTTCCATTAAATTAGAATTTCATTTACTTAAAGGTTTCTTTGATTTAAGGTATGAAAAAGATAACCATGTGGGAACATAAAACTCATACAACATTTA
>JACEIK010010606.1:17323-41586 GCA_018107945.1 Datura stramonium
CTAGCTTCTTTTACCTATTTTTTATGAGTAACTTTCTCGTGTAAATAATCAATGTTTATTTAAACAATTATAAATAAACATCATAGAAATAACAATTAATATAGCAAGATATTTTATTTGTATCCTTAGCATATTATAAACTATCCATAAATAGACATCATATTTTCACATTCAGAAATAGTTCAAAGAATAACTAAAACAAATTTTTCAACATACCACTCTTAGCAAATACAACCACAGTTTATGATTTTATTTTTCTTTCAAAAAAAAAAAAAATATCCACCACAATTTTTTCTCGTTGAACCCTCATGTTGTTGTCATGCAAGTCGTCCTATGAAGTGTTATTGGTAATCAAGTGTTCGATGAACATTAATGAATATCTTTCACAAGTTGGCCTAGTCTCATTCTTTAGAAGTCCAGGAACACGTTTATAATTTCAAAATTCCTTTATCCGCATACTAGAAAATTTTGATTTTGTTGGATGAATTTTATAAACATCACGGTGAAGGGTAGTACAAAATTTACAAAGGCATTATCTTTGAAAATTAACATGTGACAATCATACACTTCTATCCTTTGCTCATCGATCAGAAAAATCATAGTGACAAAATAATTTTGATCCATATTTAAAATAGTAAATATTTTCTTCACTCCGTCCCATTTTCTTACATCTTGATAGAAAAATATACTAGTAGCATACCTGATCATATTGATGCAAAGCCACCAATATCTGATAATAAAGGTCCGTCAAGAATATTTGGAGCAGAAAAATCATAACATCCCTCATAGTGGCGAGTCAAGTACTGACAAAATCTACTATTCAATTTAGGTCAGTATCCGCATAGTGTCTGCGAAATTTTATATGTCACAATCATATTAGTGTTAATATTCCATCAACATGCTACAAATAAAAACATCATATTCAATTACTTATAAATACATTTAAAAAATATAGTTATACAATATAAACACCATTAGATTGTTTAAACAACATGGAGTTGTTGAGTTAAAACATCATCAATTTATTTAAATATTCTGATGTTATTTTAGGAAAATTAAAAGTTAGAAATACACACAAATGAGTTTATCAGTATATACTTTATCAACCATCCATTGATGCATTTCAATCAAATTCTCAAAATTCTAGTAATTATATTCAACTCCTTCAAACTCTTTTTTTTGTACTTTAGATCTAGAAAGGCTTGAAGGTTCTCTCTTATCAATATTAAGAGGTTTATAAATAATCAAGCAATAGAGTTGTTACCCTTGTCCTCCTCTTTCATTTTTAGTGCACCAATAGTATAGAGTTCTTTGTTGTTTGAAATTCTTTAATATCTTCTTAGAATTTAATTTTTTTTTCGAAATAGATAACTATTTTATAAGTTTTTCGACAATCTCCCCCTATAACTTTTATCTCCCCCTCATATCTTTTAGCTCCTTCTTCATATTAGAAATATTTTCTTTCAATACTTTTTATCTTTTTAGCACATGTAGAACACTCATAGAAACACTTCACATTTGAAGGATAAACACCATAAGCTCCTCTACAAACACCTCCTTCAATATAGTAACCATCAAAATTAAAGTTAATCGTACTATCAATAATTCTGTCAATATGATTTATTAAGGGGCGCTATGGGCTTTTTTCCTCACCCCGCCCCTTGGAATGATTCTTTCTGCACTCTCACCCTTGATGGGCCACTCTCACCCTTGATGGGCTCCTTTTCTCATATCCGCTTCTTATCTAAATTTTATCCTCACCACCAACCTTCTTAGATCTTGCATCACCCTTTGTGATAGTTGTTACCCCAGCTAATTCTACTTTTAAAATATAAATTTTTTCGTTCGCTTTCTCACTAGCAAACATCTCAATGTCTTTCATGTATTCTTTTCTTTTTTTGCATTTGTAGGAATCAAGAAAGGGTGCACTACCTGAATAGAAAGAATAAAGAAGTCAAGATTATTTAGTGCAAACAACCTCAAGTTTTTTAAGAACGTCTCAAGTTGTTTCTAAAATAATAAGATATTATTTAGTTATATTTTTTAAAACAATCAGATATAGCAGAGCATTAATTTATTATATTTATCCTTTCTATCATAATACTGAATAGATCTATAGATTTTTTGCTGAGGTCTTGCTACGACATCCGTCTGATCATTTGTCATCTTAGGGAGGACATTGTTAGCCTTTCGTTAAAGTTCTGGAATAACTTCAAAAGCCCATGACTTCATTGAGTAATAACTAAGTGCAATCAATATACATATTAAAATAAAATATTATAAATAAAGAAATATTTATTTAGTTATCATGAATGACCACAGAAAGCCGTAGAAGTTGTATTCAGGTTTCATTGATTTTGCTAGATATTCAATAGTCAAAAGGTAGTTTTTTAGACCCATGGTTGTTCATTAAAGAAACAGGGATAGCAAACTAGTATGACCATGTCAACATCAACAACCTTTGATAAATCTCTTGCACATAAAATGCAATGCAAGAACTAAACTAATGCAAATGAAAACTTGTAATTTTTTAATGTGCAAGGTGATTTGATCTTTTTGAGGAATTTAGCATTAACATTTTTTATTTCTTGGATACAAGTTTTCACAATGTTTTACCCTTCTTTAGAAGATAAGCCAGTGCTTCTCTAGGGTGACACTGCAGTCCCGATTATCAAGGAAAATTTCATCATGCCAAAATAAATTAACATATTTTCTTGATTAGACCATAGTTTCATCTTTTTCTCACAAATAGTATGTCAGAATGAAAACCCATGAACTATTTGCAATGCGAATTTTACTTATTTTATTGAAATATTAAGGAATGACCATAATAATTTTTTTTGAACATCTATGAAATATCTTGTTCTAATAGAACTTCTCTAAATCAACAGATGCTTTTCCTCATAGAATTAACCTTTGCATTAATCTTTCTTAAACAATTATCCTTCGAAATAATGTATCTTGAAGTTTTATTTTATAAGATCAATGGACTTGATGCATTTAGGATTCTCACTATTAGAAGAATCAGTAAGCTGTAGATTATTTATAAAATTTATTAATTAAAAAAAGCATAAAAAGTCACAAAATATATTGTTTGTTTGAAATAAACAACTAGTAGATGTTTTAACAATATCTATTTATTTATAATAAATAACTAGTAGGTGTTTAAGTATTCATTTATTATTTGGACTAGTATTAGTTTAATAAAAACATACTAAGTGAATGTTGAAATACCTGCTCTTTGTTTTCGCTGACGGTAATTTTTTTAAAAAAAAACTCACATTTGATTTTGAAGGTGCAACAATTTCATTCTTTTCCGGGTACATCATAACTTGTTTCTTCTTCACTTTCATTTTTTTCTTCACTTTTGTTTTCTTCACGAGTTTTTGACTCTCGTCTTTTGCACTTTCTTCTACTCTAATGAAGCACAAGTTGATGAGATCATTTCTTCATCATCACTCTCTTGACTTTCTTCTTCATCATTGTCCTGATTTTCTTCCTCTAAAGCTTCCTCAATTGTTTGATCATTTCTTATTTGGTTTTCTTCGTCTCTTATGTGAGTTGTTGGGATTCAAACTGAGTCTCTAGTCAGAGTAAGCTCTTCTTCTATTGTCCTAACTTTTTTGTTAGACCTTCTTTTATAAATTATTTGACTTTCCTTTGTCATTTTATCTATATATATAAAATATCTCAAAATTATGAATAATACAATAAATGAATAAAGTTTTTCAAATTATAAATACCATAAGTTATTTAAATAATATGTGATTATTTATCTATGAAACTTATGCGAGTTCAAATTTCATATATAAATGATCATAAATATTTTATTAAAAACTAATATAACAAATTAATATTTTTTTTCGAAAGTTAAATATGTATGTATAAAAAAAACATGTTATTGTTTAGATATAAAACTTGTATAAGTTTCTTTTCAATATGTAAACAACAATATTTGGTTTAATAAAAAATGTTGTTTATACATGAACAAAATAAATTGAATATATAATTTAATTTTTATTCAATCCAAATAATATTCATTCTCTATCCTTCTTCCTATTCTGATTTTAATGGTGCTTCATTGATCTCTTCACTTTACCAAACGAAATTAATGATGAAATTTTCATGAGATTGACTACCTTTTTTCATATAGAGTTTTTAGCAACTCTGTGTGAAGGATTCGATTGCTAAACACATGATTGAGGTTTAACTATTTCATAGTAACTTGCATAAAAAATTTACCTTTATCTGCTATGATATCAAAATATCTAAACATCATAAAATTCGTTAAAATCAAAATGGATCTTATAAGAAGAATCTATTGATTTTCTTATCGGCATTAACAATAATAATAAGAGAAAAGAATAAATAAATAAATAAATATACTTAAAAAAATCTAAAAAATATGATGAAAATAAAAAAATTACTTTAAAAATAAAATCAATTCCAATTTTAATTTCGGAGAGAAAAGAAAAGAAAGAGAGAAGAGAAGAGGAAGACACAATGTGCTTCTCCTTCTGTTTGAGAAGAAGGAAGAAGTCGATGTTGAGAGAGAAGAGGAAGAAGACGGTGTTGAGATGAGTTGGAATTTGGATTTATTAGGAGTTTTTAAAATTATTTTTTACTTCAATATCCTCAAAAATTAAATATCTAATTCAATCCCCATTTCTTCATAATTAAAATATTATAATAAAATAAATAAAAAAAACTGAAAATCTCTTATTCTTCATTCCACTATCCCTTTTAGCTTGTTTTTCCACATATTTTTAAATTATTAAATTTTCTTTGTCTCTATGATTTTCACATGCTAGAATATTTACACATTGATTTTCTTCTCTCTAGATATGCTTGATGTTAGCCTTTGTTTAATTTCAACAAATATATTTGATTCTTTAATTATAGTCCTAAGAAGTTGACACTATGTATCCTTATCTTTGATAACCTTGATGACAAACAACAACTCGTTTCCACCTCTAGCTCTTCATACTTCTCTTTTTGTTGCTAATATTAGTCATTGTTTGATTCTTTACAGTTCTATAATGAGGTTTTAGGTATGTGGAATCTAAATACCTTAACATCCTCTTTCATTGGCCATCTTTAAAATTTCTAAAAAAATAACATTTTTTAAATTTGAGTCTTGAAGTTGTCATCAGTATTTAATTTAATTTTTTTTGCTCAAGAAAAGACCAAACTATTAGTTTGGCTTATTTGAATATAATGCTTCAACTTTTCATAGCATAATTACTAGTTTGTTTGCATAGAACATTAAGAGATAAACATTTTTTCAATCACATTTCTGTTTCTCTCTTTTTAAACATGCCACATAATAGAGAATATAAGTACAAAAAATTACGAGAAGATTGTCATACTACCACGATCTAAAAATCAAGTTTTGTACGTGTCATGCAATAAGTTATTACCTACTAGATGAGTCATTGCCAATAACCCAGGGGCAGCCCTCTGATATGTATCCTGAGTAAGCAGTGAGGGATATATTTATATTTTGAAGGAAAAAATTTCATAAAAATATCATATTCCTCACACTATCGTCATCAGTACTTGAAGAAGGTCTTGCTCGACCAAATAGTACAATATGAAATGGACATGAGAACACGATTTTATATTAAGAAAAAATTAAAGTATAGAAGATTAGAGTATATAATAGGGGTAACAAGAATCTAACTTTGAATTAGTTAAATCTCTTGATATTCCTATAATAAATATTAATCAAGGATAGCAAGAAAAAAAAAAGACAATTCAAATTATTAGAGACCGGCCTATTAACATAAAAAATAATTAAAGATGACTTGACACTAATAATATTTTACTCAATCAAAAGAACAATCTAAGCAAGAAAGAAAATCATACAAGAATTATCAAACTATGGAGAAATTCAAGAGAGATTGCTAAGAGAATCTAAATACAATAAAACAATAAACATAAAGCTATAGTAACAATAAAGCTCTTCTGGAGAATCAATTCATCATTCATTCAAGTATTCTAAATATGTAACATCTTGAAAGTTTCTAAGATCAGACCCCAGATTTCAAGAAAGAATTCAGTTGGAAGTGAAAATTTTGCCTCAGAATGAGTCGTGGTACGACCAGTTAGGTGATCTTATGAGTCATGGTAAGACTCGTGACAAGAAGATAGTGAATGTTCCTTTCCAGAGCTCAGGGGTAATGGCTTACATTATGACTCGTGAAGTGAGATAACAAGTTGTGGAGTCCACCGTTACGAGAAGTAGTTCAGTGAGTTGGGGTAAAGTTTTCGGTGGACCATGAGGGAAGTGACGACTCGTTGGGTGAAGTAACAAGTCGTCCTGAGGAGTCGTCAAGTGGAAGTTCAGAAAGAGGTGCACGTGTGGCTCAGTGGCAGCGGAAGATACAATGAGCCGTTTTGACAGGCAACGACTCGTTATGTCGATCTTTGGAAGAATTTTCGAAAAGTATATCACCCGAGACAGTGGTGACGATGGAGGAAAGGACGAGTCATTGGTTTAGGTAACGACTCGTCATGTTCGGTCGTGGGGCGAAGGAGCAGAAATTGGTTTTAGTGGTAATGAAGGGAGTCATGAGTCGTGGAGTATTTCACGACCCGTGAAGTGAGTCGTTGGCAAGCTGTTGAATTTAAAGAAAATTTTCAGTACACTTCACGACTTGGCACCACGAGTTGTCCCTAACCCCACGACTCATGGAGTGCTTCGTGAGGACTGGCAGGGTCCCTTTTTCCTGCGAATTTTCTAGGGTATTTCCATAATTTTCTAAGATCCTCACTCCTAAACTACGTCGTTTTGGACATCAGGTGGGACGATTTTAAGGGGGATATCTTTCCTTATCCCTCATTCCATCCGAAAGCACTCATAAATCCTTCTTCTCCCTTTTTCTCTCAAGGCTCAAGAACTAGGGTTCCTCTCCAAGGTGCAACAACTTTAAGATCTTTAGAAAGATCCTTCAACCAGGTGTGTGGGACTTTAGCAAGGATCTCCTTTCGTCCTTATGTCCTGAGTTTCATGTTTAAACAGTAGTTACTTATTTTATAAAAGTATGCCTTAAGATCCCGATCTAAGCATGATCCCTCTCGTGTATTTCATTAATTTCAAGACCCTCATAATAAGCAGTAATTTATGTTATAAAATTTCTCCCAAATTCATGATTTAGGTATTTGATATGATTGTAGCATGTTTTCTAGAATTTTACTATGCATTAGCACTATTTTCAAGTTATGGCTCTTATGAAGTATGTGCATGATTTTTACCATGATTTCACTATCTATGTTTAAAATATGGTTTGAATATTGAGTTTGCATGAATATGGAACCCATAATGTATATTAGGCCCTTGGTTTATGATTCTATGAATTGAGTAAGAAAAAGCATGTCTATGAATTCCCTAGACTCTCAGGTCTCTGATTAGCTGAAAGTTCCTTAGTCTTGGTCCTTATCATAAATTAGGGTAGAACTTGCATGATTTTGACTCAAGCAATTGATATGTTAGATTTTTTTCGAGTTATGACTGATTGATATAAATCTTTGAGTAGAAGTTAATATCTTGGTATATTCAGCCTCAGAGTCTCAGTCAACACTAAAAAAACTTAGAGTTTTACAGGAAGATCAGTTATCAGTGTGGCTATAGTTAGTTTACTTGGAGTGTTAGTAATACCTCTCAGTCTTAGTTTCAGTTATCAGTTATCAGTTTGACTATAGTTAAATTTTGAGGTGTTAGTGATGTCTCCCAGTTATCAGTATTTAGACTCAGACATTAGTTATCAGATTTTAGTGGTTCTTTAGACGATTACGACGCTCCCAGCTAAGCATCTCTGACCAGTCTTAGAACCACCAGCTTCATCCTTAGTTTGTTCTTTAGATTGTTACGACGCTCCCAGATAAGCAGCTCTGACCAGTCTTAGAACACCAGTTTCTAAATCCAGTCCGTAAGACTCTCAAGGCACTCCCAGATAGTATCCCTGACTAAGTCTCGGGCCCCAGTATCAAGCTATTTGCTTGGCAGTAGTAGTCATGTTAGGACTATCCAGTGGGAGTAAGACTTAGAACTGAGAGGGCCGGGGTTCCAGGACACCCAGGTTCCCAGAACTACGTTGCCACCGTAGGTTATCTTACTGTCCTTATGGCCCCACATAGTGATTTTTCATAGTTCACGCCTTTATACCCTGGCAAGGTATATTGAGTCCTACTGATGGGGTGCGTACATCGGACTCTATGTCTAGCTCACGTGTTTATATGTCGGTTATAGACTCTCCCACTAGTTAGTTCAGTTCTGTCTCAGATTAGCTCAGTTAGAACAACTTCAGACTACTCAGCTCAGATGAGTTCAGTACAGTACTTCAGATTAGTATCTCAAATTTAGGCATGTCTTTGACCATCAGACAGGGTCATTTTGACCATCTCAATATATCACAGATTATTCAGTTTCAGTGTTTCAGTTGGTCATACATGTCTTTATAGTTCAGTTGTTCTATTCTCCGTGTTATGGTTTCTCTCACTTACTCAGTACATTCAAAGTACTGACACATATCTTTTATGCTGTATCATTTTATGATACAACTGCAGGTTCTCAGTCTCAGCACTGTTAGCAGATCCTCGCTCAGAAGCTTTCAACTGCATCATTGGTGAATCCTCATTTTTCGAGGACGAGGATAATATTTTCAGCTATATTTCTTTCAGTTAGACTTAGAGTTAGCTGGAGCCTTGTCCCAGCAACTCATCAGATAGATGGCTTTCAGACACAATCAGAGAATCAGATTTTTAGTTTGTTTTCAGTTGTATAAAACTTTATGACTTATTTCTTCTTCTTAAATATTTTATTTTATTATTTTTAAAGCTTTCGCTATGTTTTTACTCAGAATGCCAGTGTTATGACAGACCATGGGTTGACTTGGGGTTACTTGTGACTCCAAGTACCATTTTTCATCCAGGGTATAGACTCGGGGCGTGACAAAATATGAGCCTAAGAGCTACTAATTATGGTAGTTACCACCCTATTATAGAAATTTCTACAATTTCTTAGTTGAATTGCAAAAATTATCAATTTGTCTCTAGTGCAAGTTTAGTGATGTATCACATAAGGAAGGTATGAAAGTGAGGATTGATATATAAGTCTGTCACACCCCCAAAATGGGGAGGACACGACTGGTTTTCAATACCTAACTAGCTAGGAATCTAGCTATACATCTCCTATAACTGTAACACTTAGGCCGTCTAAGTCACTTGTCACAATCAACTGGAGTAAATATCTGGACCCATAAAGTCTCAACTACAATAATTAAATAACTCAAATGCGGACTAGGCCACCAACTGAATACCACTATTCATACTAAGTCCATAAAGCCTCTAAAGAGTAAACTAAAACTGATGGTCGGAACATGACTCTGATCTACCCATAATTATAACTCAAAACTTACGCTGAAATGACTAATTCCTAGCTCCAGGAATAAAGGATAATACGAACACATCCACTGATCTCACGGACCGCTACTGTAACTGGCAATCACGACCTCTATCTACACCTATGACATGAATCTAGGTACCTAGGTGAAGAAACGTCAGTACGAATGAAATGTACTGGTATGTAAGGCTGAAACTGTCAATGTGAGATAACAATCCTATAATAACTGAATCAACGCATAAGCATATAAAGGTTATAGATAACCTGGACTCTACAACCTGTAACTGATAATAACTCACTATAACAAACGTGAACTTGAGATAACTGAACCAGGAACAAGGAATAGTAACAATCTGGAATCCTGAAAATCAAAACCTGATAATAACTCTATACTGAGGTGCAAATGTAATCAAGTAATGCACAAAAAAAGCTATAACTGTAATGTTGGCGACCAGCCGATCACAAATCCATATATAAAATTTGTCTAGCCGGTGTAACACATCGGGGTAAAATAATTATCTCCAACTAGTGTATCATACCGGGGTAAAATAAAAGTATCTCCAGCTGGCATACCATACCGGAATAAATTTTATCTATCCTGTGTACCACACCAGGGTAAAATAAATAAATCTCAATCATAATCATAAATGGAGCCGATAGGGCTTATACTAAATCAATTTAGCACATATAACATAGAAATGATAAATGCTAAATCTGTGGCCTGAATAGGCCTTTTTCGTAGCACATAACATGTAAAGCTAGCAATAACACTTAAATGAATGTATTCAAGACTTATATAAATTATAAGAAGGTGTAAACGACATAACAGTTTCAATAAAATTTATAGACCATGTTCAAAGGGACATTAGAGCTCGAAAATTCGGTAAATTATCGTTTGTCTTAAGGGAAAGGGATTGTGAAGTCTCCCCTTGGCTTCACATAGCTCGTAATACATACATGAAAAGGTAGAGAACCATGTTAAGGTACAACCTGCTACCCTGATGGCCCAATAATAACCCTTCTTGGGTAATCTGCTGGAACAACTAAATACTAACTCGACTGAAGAGATATTTTAGCTCGATACAAAACTAGTCATATCTGAGAGGGTAAAGCTATACACATATCTAGGATTTTCACACAGAGTATCTGATTTGAGTTCTCAACTTAACTGATTGCTAGAAAACTTGCATTTACACTTGTTTACATATTGGGAACATGTATATGTGAGAAGGACTCTTTTCTGGATTTAAGAAACTTAAATAATAACTCAACAAGAGCTAAACATAAAGACATGTGACTTGAGTATAACTTCTTGCTACAACATGAGAACTGTATACATAAAGACTTCTCGCTAAAGGGATTTATAAAGACTTGAGTTCTTAGAGTTTTTGCAAATTCAAATACTTGGCTGAGTCGTTATCAAGGTTCTCGGAATATGATTACTTGAAACTTCTTACATTAGCATCACACATTTCAGTGTAACTTATGAATGTGAAGACATAGCTTACGAATTTGAGATTTGGAGTTCTTTAGCATAAACATTTGCAAGTAGTTCTCTAAAGACTGCCTTATAGGCAAATAAAGACCTATAGCCATAATTCGAATAACATTAAGATAAATTACTCAAACTTGGAAATTAACTGAGGAGCTTAAGAAAGCCTAATGTCATTATAAGAAGATTAGAATTTTTTAGGATTAACCTTTTTACGATTTGAAAGACAATTCAATACTTAGGATAATTAAATTAAGATAATCATTTAGGGGAATAGCAGAGAGCTTCTCTTTAACTTAAGTTACTATTTTATAGACGTTTAACTTTAATTAATTTGTAGAAAGTCATCACATAATATTCATTATATTATTTTACCACCTAACGTATTTAGACCACTTATTTTACTTAATGCCTTGACGACTCTCAGGAGGTTCAGATAGCACAAGAGTTCTAGTAAACTTACGACGACATTCTAAAGACAATTCTTGTTGCCTTAGCGTATAACTTGAGCATAAGCATAAGCGTGTATATTATATATATATATATNACACACACACACACACACACACATACATATTCTTATTTCTGTATAACCTGCTATTATTAACATTACTATATATAACCTTCCCATAAAGATGGTTCTATAGAAATATCGATAGTTTACACATTTGAGTTTTATTTTTCAAGTTCAACGTATCGGTTGGTTCAGAAACTTGTTAACTAGCCCGTTAGCTAATAGCAGATGAATCAAGGAATCTCCTCTAATTCTTATGTATCTTAAAATATGTGTATAAGAGAGTGGTCGACTATCACAAGGCATCTCATTTCATTATTCTCATTTATTCTTATTTAGCTTAAAACTATTGTCTAACATTAAGTTCGTTCGTGCATCGTTGTCTTACCCTTTTTACCAATTTTATTTAGCAACCAGAATTTTAAACACATATGATATCACTTGTATGAAATAATATAAAGGACCAGCTCACACTGCCATGCTGGAAGGACTTCAGGCTCGATTTACAACTACGACCATAGTCATAAACTATTCGCCCTTTTTTACTTTACATTCATTCACTTCCAACTCTTCAATCTTGTTATCTAGTACTTTGACATTTTGGACAGAATTATATATGCCTCAATAGGAGATCAAAAATATAGGGACATTGACCTTTTCAACAATAAGATTTCGTACTTGAAAAACAAAAATAGATGCGCCTTTACATACCTTATTTCTGACAACAAGCACTTAGCCTCTTCAATTCCTTAGCCGAATTTTTCCTTTGACAACCAACACTTAGCCTCTTCAATTCCTTGAATTGATAATCAAGTGACAAGGATTTTTTATGCCAATTAATCTAGACAAAACGTCACACCAATAGGCAGCCACAACATAGTAAAAATGGCAACATTTAAACACTTTGATCTAGCTCGTTTCCATGGTCTTTTAAGGGAAATGGAAAAGGGAAACTACATAACCTTTTTTGGTGTTTAACCTTCATAACAATGGGGTATAAATTCAGTACATCTTCAGCTGCATAAGCTTCCCCAAAACAGTAGCAACTTCACAGCACAACACATACAAAACAACACCAAAAACTAGTTAACTTAAGACTTAATTTCATAGACACTTTAGATGATTTCAAAGGAGTTCACTTTCTCTTTCTTGTGATAAATTCCCCTATTTATAGAGTATATTCCAGAAAACACAGATTCACCAAATAAAAAAACGAGCAGCTACAATACAGTAACATCACACGAAAACAACACACAAGTTGGCTTCAATCTTTAGTTTAAACTCGTGATTTCTTGCAAGTTCAAGGAGGTTGAAATCTTACCTCTTTCTTGGACTTCAACTCCTGTGATGAGGGAATATATATGAAGCTTGATACTGTCCCAAAATGCAGCCAAGAACATCACAAAATTCTGTCCAAAATGCAGACACAAACAGCTTCCAAACACGCCAAACACACTTCACAAACACCCTTCAATCTTATCTTGTAATTTGATTGTGTTGTGATGATGATTTCCTTCCTGTTCTTTCTTACCTAAGCTATTGGAAATGAGAGAGAACAGAAAGAAATAGGTTTCTTTAGCAAGAAGGTCAATTTGGGATCAGGATGAAATAAATTTGGTAGCAAACAGTTAATATAAATAGGAGGTGGGTCGGTGGATTTACTTAAGTCGGCGAGACCACATTACTACTTGACAGTGTCCCAATAAAATATCTATAACTTTTTATTCTGAACTCTGATTGAATGAACGGTTTGATGTTCTAAAAATTAGATTTAATACCTTTAATTTGATAGGTTGTAGGACTTCTAACTAATTATAGATTGGGAGATATAATCATGTAAATTTGATTCTTACTTGTGAACTTCACATAATCTTCGCTTTTTCCCTTTGTATATGTTTTCCTCCTCATCTATGGCCAATGTTTATGTCACGACCCAAGTGGCCATGATTGGCACTCATACTATCCCCTCCAGTGTGCAAACCAATTAATTCCTAGATAATTACTCAGTCTCCATAGCAAGCATAAAAAATTCACAAAAATGATAAGTAACGGAAGCTTTAATTAAATGAAATGAAAATAACATGACTCATTTATAAAAATCCCCAGAACGTGAAAGTCATTGTATGAATGAACATCTACCTAATAAAATCTAGAGAGGAATAATTAAAAAAAATACAAATCAAAATAATGTCTGGAAAAGAAAGACATCTTCAACGGTAAATTCAAAGCAGCACATCTGAGTCCGCTCATCTTCAACTAGTTTGTTGCTGCTCTAGAGATGGGGTCGAGATGAGCTCCCTAGATCAAGGTTTGCACTCAGAACAGAAGAAAAAGAGTAGCATCAGTAAAACACAAAGTACCGATAGGCGTCATCGGCTAACCTTAAATAATAACACATATAAAGTGAAACAACAACATGCAATTATCCGAAAACATAAGTTCAGTAGATAATACTCATTCAAGAAATCAATCTGTGTAGGGTATTTGGCCGACCTGCTCACTGGATTGGACCTCACTACAATGGTTACTTGACCACTACCACGGTCTGGCTACGAAGGTAAAAGTACCGCTGCAGCAGTACTGGCTTGGCAGTATCCCGAACTGGCTTGGCAGTATCCCGACTTAGCTATACACTATAGTTCTCTTTTAACTCTTTTTCAACATTCCCCTCATCATAACCATACAATTTACTCGTCCCGTTAGTACAACAATCAATATATCGTAACTACATGGGATATACAATGGGCTACTTATAATAGGTTCCACAACTCATTACGAATTCTTATGTGACTTTACAAATAAGGCCAAATCATTATAAACACATCAACATGTCTAACACATAGAATATATAACAAGGAATCTAGTTTATTCAAGTTCTCAAAATTTCAAACTAGTCTTATTTTCTTACAATCAATCAAGTATCGTAACAAGTGGTGATATGCCGAGCACACAGCTTCATCACATCACCATAAATACTCCAAAAATTTATCATCATTGTACACACATGCCAGAGATTTTTATTTCTTCCCTTCTAGTCATGGCCTGCAGGGGACTTTAGAAATTCATATACTGTACCGACGTGGTACCCCCTCTAACTCATCTGCTCGTCCAGATGCTCCCTCGGACACGATCCAGTCAACCATAACCGCTCGCCCGGATGCTTTCTTTGGGCACGATCCACTCATTTCAGGATAAAACATATTATTCACTTTTATTCACATATCTTAGTATTTTACCACTAAGTCAATTTATTTGACTTTTGGAGGCCTCATCTTACCTCCCTCAACTTGAATATTTAAACAATTTGTGGGTCACTTCTAGATGATACGAAAGAACATGATCAACCTCTCAAACATTCGATTCCACATTACATAAGTAACGACATCATATCAAATTCACTCAATAATGGAATTCTACAAGGGAATTATTACAACAAATAATGTCCAGAGACCAACACAACATACTATCATTCCACACATATAATGTCACGACCCGAGCGTGGATTTTGAATCGAGACATGGGACCTAGAACCACGAATGGCTTCAAGCTAACCCATGGTACATATATAGCATGATTGTAAGAATAACTAAGCAGAAATAAACTTGAACATAGCATAAGTGGAAGTCTACATAGAAAAAAAAACATAAACATAGACACAAGTCAACATCGCTGAACCATCTATACATCATTTTCTGAAAAGCCTCTAGCTATATGATGAGCTTATGGGACAACACTCCCAACTAGCTCACTAAGTCTAAAACTAAAAGGCATAAAAAAGAGACATGAACCAAAAATGCCATCCTCAAATTATAAGGACTCACCAAAACTGGGATGGTACTGCAGTGAAGCGGGCGCAAGTTAACGTCGAGGTTGAAACTAATCACCCGACCCTATATCATGAAATGAATAGCATAGAGTATGCAGTCAATACTTTGAATGTACTGAGTATGTAGAGAAATCAAAACATTCTAGTAAAATAGTAAATCAAGGTCTGGAGTAATGGCTAAAATAAACATGAGAGTAGGGCACATGCTTAAATCATAATCGTACAATAGTAATAAGCATGAGTTGTCCATCATAAGCTGAAATGTAATGACCTAAGGTTTAACAATAAGAATCATATAGTGTACCATACTTGAAATAATAAGTGAAAGTTCATAAACTAATCAATGAGTCAAATACGCTATAAAACATAGTATCATAAGTCATGAACATGAATAACTTAAAACATGAGGAACAATGGGAGACTTGTCATAAAATACACCATCATGATAGAGCTTACATGATGCCCCAACTATCTCACTCAAGTGGGTAGAGCCATCTCAAGCTTACTAAGGCAAGGAACACTTAAGGCATGATATTACTCATGAATCCCCGTAGGGCTTGAACATGAATATATACCTACGGTGGCACATAGTTATGAGGCTCAGGGTTTTCTTGAACCCCTAGCCTACACAGTGCTAGACACTACTCCCAAAAATACACACATGACTCATAATCAACATCATGAAAAATACTTGATCTTGCATGGGCTAGTTTAAAACCATGAAACCATAATCATACTTGACATATATGAAATAGTCATGAGAATAATTCCATTGAGTTGTCCATGATACATATCTTTAATTTCATGAAAATCATATATACTTGAATAATTAGTCATAATTAAAATTATAGACTCATAAGCTTGAAATTCATAAAATCATGCGTAATTGGGCAAAATCGCCATACACTTGAAAATATAGATCCATGAGAGACTCTAGTAGAAAATAGGAAATAATAATCATAAATCATGAATTTAATCATAAGAAACTTGAATTCATAAGAGATCATAAGAGAGTTCATGAGAATTGGGTCTAACCCTAGAATTTCAACATATCATTGTTGGAAATTTAAAATCATGAAATAGGGATGAAATTGGATATGAGGGTGAAAGGATTCCCCCATTCATAACCCTACATACCTGGGCTTGATGAATCCCTAGCTTGACTTGAAGACCAAAGAAAAAATTGAGGAAATTTGATGAAAACCCTAACCTTGGCTTGAGAGGATTTGATCTTCCAATTGATATGTTAGGAGTAAAATGTGGGTTTAGGATTAGCAGAACCCCTTAAATAACCCTAAAGACTTCATTTAGGATTTAAAATCTTGAGAAGTTATGAAAATACCCCCGAGACTTCACATTCAAAAACGGTCAGTCCAGTGGTATTATCCATACAACGAATCCTACAAAGGACCTATGACTCGTTCTGAGTCCCATAGTTACAAATCCTTCTCTGGTCAATCCTCTGAATCTCCAATGCCCCTAGGTACGACTCGTACCATCTATATATGGCTCATAGAATCAAGTCATGGCTTCTTGGCAACATCCTGCTAAACCCTCTGAATCCATACCACGGTACCTTGGTACGACTCGTACTGGCCTAGTACGAGCTATGACATCCAGTCGTGACTGCTCACTTAGAATTTGCTGAACTCTTCAAACATCTCAGTACGAATCCTGGTACAGGTTGTACTATGAACCTACGACTCGTACCGAGGAAGTTTTCTAGTTTCTCTGCATGATTATCTTCTAATTCTCGGTCTAGCCTTAGAAATGTTTGGGGTGTTACATTATCTCCCCCTTGGAAATATTCATTCTTGAATGGAGACTAAATAAGATGGAAAGATAGGGAAAGAGATGCAATTCCAAAACTAAAATTTATAAATTGAAAGCTGATGGAGTGACTGACTCCGGACAGAGACACATGACTGAATTGAATTCATGAAACATACATGCATACCATGACATGTAAGGAACTGAGAGACATGAACTTTACATGAAATTGAATAGAGTACTAAGGAGAAAACTAGTACCTCATACTGAAACAGAGTCGGAAGGGAAAAGATGTGGGTATTTAGCCATCATATCTGCTTCGGCTTCCTATGTAGCTCCCTCAACAAGTTGATTTCTCCACAAAACCTTCACTGAGGCCACCTCCTTGTTCCTCAATTTCCAAACTTGACGATCAAGGATCTCAATTGGAACCTTCTCATAGGAAAGGCTATCCTTTACCCCAATACTCTCTACCAATACAACCAAAGCTGGGTCACCAATGCACTTTCTCAACAAAGACACATAGAAAACGGGTGCACCAAAGCTAACTTTGTTAGTAGCTCCAACTCATATTCCACCTTGCCAACTCGCCTCAGAATCCTATAAAGACCAACATATCAGAGAATAAGCTTCCATTTCTTACCGAACCTCATAACTCCCTTCATGAGAACACCTTCATAAACACCCATTCATCGACCTCAAATTCAAACTCTCTCCTCCTAACATCTGCATATGATTTCTGTCGACTTTGAGCTGTGTTCATCCTCTCTCCGATAAGCTAAACTTTCTCCATAGCCTCATGAACTGAATCTGGCCATATGAAGCCTCACCTACCTCAAACCATCCAATCGGTGACCTATACCTCCGCCCATAAAGAGCCTTAAATGGGGACATCTGAATGCTGGAGTGATAAGTTGTTAAAGGAAAACTCAATGAGAGGCAAGTGATCATCCCAACTATCCTTGAAATCAGTCACACAAGCTCTTAACTTGTCCTCAAGAGTCTGAATAGTCTGTGCAGCCTGACCATCTGTCTATGGGTGGAAAGCTATATTAAGCTTCACCTGAGTACCAGGCCCCTCTGAAATAATTTCCAGAACTGAAAGGTGAATTGAGTACCCCTATCTGACATGATGTACAAAGGAACTCCATGCAATAGAACCAACTCCCAAATGTATAGCCTAGCATAATCCTTGGCTGAATCTATAGTTTTGACCGGTAAGAAGTGTGCTGATTTGGTCAACCTATCTATAATTACCCATATAGAGTCATACTGTCGGCACGCACAAGGCAATCATGTAATGAAATCCATGTTGATATTTTCCCACTTCCAAGTAGGAATGCTGATGTCCTGAAGCATACCTCCAGGTCTCTGATATTCAACTTTCACCTGTTGGCAATTTGGACACTTAGCCATAGATTTCGCTATGTCCTTCTTCATGCCATTCCACCAATAGACTTCCCGTAGATAATGATACATCTTGGTGGAACCTGGATGTATAGAGTACCGAGAGCCATAAGCCTCGCTTATCACCTGCTCTCTTATGTCATCCACAGTCAGAACACACAATCAACCCTGATATCAAAGCACACCATCTCCCCCTTGGGAGAAAACCTCCACTTTCTAATTCTAGAAAATTTCCTTCAACTTCACTAAGATAGGATTCTCATCTTTCCTTCCTTTAACTTCTGCCACCAATGAGGATTTTGACCCATTCTGGACAATAACACCACCATTTTTCGAATCTGTAAATATGTAAGGTGAACTCCTAAACGAGCAAGCCTATGGACATCCTTCACCAACTCCTTTCTCCGATTCTCAACATGGGACACACTCTCCATGGACAGCCTATTAAGAGAATCTTCCACTATATTGGACTTGCCCGAATGATAAAGGACACTCATATCATAGTTCTTGAGAAGCTCTAACCATATCCTTTACCGAAAATTCAGGTCTTTCTATGTAAACACATACTGAAGGCTCTTGTGGTCTGTGAACACATCCATATGCACCCCATACAAATAGTGCCTCCAAATCTTCAAGGCAAACACCACTGCTATGTCACGCCCCGAGCCTACACCTTAAAGGTAACACAGTACTTGAAGTCATGAGTGACCCCCAAGTCAACCCCTGGTCTATCATACACTGGTATTCTGAGTAAACATACATAGTGAAAATTTGAAATAATACATAAAAGCATTAATGAAAAACTAAATACTGAACATAGAGATTTTTAAATATCTGAAAGTCTGAAATCAAGTGTGGTTTGAAAGCCATCTAACTTAGGAGTTGCTGGGACAAGCCCCCAGCTAACTCTAAGTCTAGCTGAAAACAATAAAGAAACTGAATGAATAAAATGTTCCCTCAGAATATGAGGACTCACATGCTGCTGCTGATAGAGAGACTTGAATGTAATTAGCTAAAGGTGTTGGGTCTGAGAACCTGCAGCTGTATCATGAAACGATACAACATAAAAGTATGCGTCAGTACTTGGAATGTACTGAGTAGGTGAGAGATATAAATAGTATGAAAGAACTAGTAACTGATCTGTAATGACATGAAATGACCAACTGAAAATACTAAAAACAGTTACAACTGGAATATAGCTAATATGGTCAATAATGACCCTGGCTGATGGTCATAAACATGCCCTAAGTCTGAAATACTGAATCTGAGATATTACATTGAACTGATCTGAACTGAACTAGATTGAGAAATATGAGAATGAGTTAAACTGACTAGTGGAAGAGTCTGTAACCGACATATAACCACGTGAGATAGACGTGGAGTCCGATGTATACACCCCATTGGTAGGACCCAATATACCTTGCCAGGGTATAAAGGCATGAGCTGGGTGATCACAAAAGTCTGGGGCCATTCAGGCCAATAATCTGTAACTGTAACCTACACTGGCAATGTAGTTCTGGTAACCTGGGTGCACTGGAACCCCGACCCGCTCGGTGCTAAGTTCTACTCCCACTGGAAATCCTATACTGAACTACTAGGTTGATAGCTCAAAACTGGGGTCCAAAACTAGTCAGGGACGTATAAATGCAAGTAATCTGAGAGTCTTATTGGACTATATTCTGAAACTAGGTTCTAGACTAGTCAAAGCTTCTTATCTAGAAGCGTCGTAACCGTCTAAGAACAAACTGAAATCTGAACTGGGGTCCTGGGGCAAGTTAGAGCTATATATCTGAAATGTCATGACTGCCTAGTGGACCAATAACTGAATTCTGATTATGATATCTAGGAGGTACTACTGGAACCTCGAGAAATTCCATAGTCAAATTGATCAGCTGACATTCCTGACTAACATTGGATATTCTAGTACTTTGACTAAAACTAATCTGACAATTCTGAGAAATACAAAGTATATAGACTTTATGACTGAATCTGGATAACATACATGTAACTAAGTTTTTTAACACAAACAATCAGTATAGAAGCCGCTAACTTTGAAAGATGCAACCATTTTTCAAGAATTCAAAGCTTAAACAGGATTCTAATTTCTGACTTTTCAAAAGCTAGGGCTGAATTTCTAAATTGACAGAACAAGCATCATTTTAGTTACAAACTGGTGGAAAATAGCTACAATTAACATAGGATAGGATTCCTTATGAATTAATCAAAGAACGATAACAATATATTCAAATTCGCAATCTCAGGGCTAGGACTAAAAGTTAATAGAGAGAGAGTTTTGGGGGACGCAAGGGGAGAACAATCTCCTTGAGAATTCCCACATACCTATAGAAGAAACCCTGGTGAGAATCCCCTGAGAAAAATTGAGAAGAATATCAAACCCTTGCTCCTGCTCTATGCTTTCGTAGAAGTTCTTACATTCTGATTTTCCAGAGGAAGAGAGAAAGAATATGGGAGAAACCATTGGTTACCCTTTCTAAAAACCCCTAAATGAACCCAAAATGACATGGTCTAGGGACTAGGTAGGTGGGAAATTACAAAAGTAACCCTGGGATTTAAATCTGAAATTTGTCCGACAGGAACCAACGGGCCTCAGAATGGGTCGTTGGTCAAAACAACGATCCTTTGAAGCTAGCCGTGGTTTCTTGGTTCAGAAACTAAGTTCACAAGGGTGATCCACGATTGGGTACAACGGTCTGTTAGAAGCAACAACGGGCCATTGATACCTCCCATTGGAACAGGTAAGGAAACTGGGCCTGGAGACAACAAGTCATCACAACGACTCATTGGAAGAACCAACGGGCCATTGTTCCCTCTCGTTGTCTCAGAGAAAAGTCCGCTAATCCTCTTAATTCGGGATTCAACGGATGATAGGATGACTCATTGTTAGGAACAACAGGTCGTCCTATCTCTCGTTGTTTCCCCTCAAAGAAAGGTTGCTACCAACCACGACCCCTTACAACGGTCCGTTGGTTCCACCAACGGTCCATTGTGGGGGTTGTCTGAGATAGAAAAATTTCTGGTTTCCTGTGGTTTTTCATGCAATATCTGAATTTGGTCTAGGAAAGTTTCAGGGTGTTATAATATCTCCCCCTTGGGATCATTCGTCCTTGAATGAAGACCAAAACTAGGAAAAGAGTTGAGATTTCTAAAATTGAGGCTAGGACTTATTTCTGAAGGAGTAACTGACTCCGAACTGACTTAATCGTACTAACAGAGATTATGCAACTAGAATACACGTAGAAAATCTAAATAAGGCTGAGGAGTACGGAACTGAGTATAGTACTGAGAAGGGATTTAGTACCTGATACTGGAACTGAACTGGAAGAGAACAAGTGAGGGTATCTAGCCATCATGTCTGCTTCTACTTCCCATGTGGCTCTCTCAACTAGCTGATTCCTCCACAAAACTTTCACAGAAGCGATTTTTTTATTTCTCAGCTTACGAACCTAACGGTCAAGGATCTTAACTGGAACCTCTTCATAAGAGAGATTATTATTTATCTCCACATTGTCCAATGACACTACTGAAGTTGGATCACCAATTCACTTCTTCAATAGGGACACATGGAAAACTGGGTGCACGACTGCTAACTCTGAAGGTAACTCTAACTCGTAAGCTACCTTATCAATCTGCCTCAAAATCCTGTAGGGTCCCACATATCTTGGACTGAGTTTTCCCTTCTTCCCAAACTTCATCACCCCTTTCATGGGTGAAATTTTCAGGAAAATCCAATCATCCACAGCGAACTCCAATTCTCTTCTTCTCACATCTGCATAAGATTTCTGATGGCTCTGAGCTGTTTTCAACCTCTCTCTAATGAGTTGTACCTTCTGCATAGCTTCATGAACCGAGTTTGGACCTATCAAGGTTGCTTCACCAACCTCAAAACACCCTATAGGGGATCTACACCTCCTACGATACAATGCCTCAAATGGGGCCATCTGAATGCTAGAGTGATAGCTGTTGTTGTACGCAAACTCGATAAGAGGCAAATGGTCATCCAATTACCCTTAAAATCGATTGCACATGCTCTTAGCATATCTTCTAGGTCTGAATAGTCCGCTCAGCTTGTCCATCTGTTTGCGGGTGAAAAGCTATACTAAGCTTGACCTTGGTACCAAGTCCTTTCTGAAAAGACTTCCAGAAATGCGAGGTGAATTGGGTACCTCTATCTGAGATAATGGATAAGGGCACCCCATGAAGTCTGACTAGCTCCCAAATATAAAGTCTAGCATAGTCCTTAGCTGAATCTGTGGTTTTAACTGGGAGGAAATGTGCTGACTTAGTTATCCGGTCCACTACTACCTAGATAGAGTCATGTTGCCGATGAGTCCGAGGTAGACCCATAATGAAGTCCATGTTTATTTCTTCCCACTTCCATGTGGGTATACTGATATCCTGAGTCAGACCTCCCGGTCTTTAGTGTTCCACCTTTACTTGCTGGCAATTTGGGCATTTAGCTACAAATTAGCTATATCTCTTTTCATTTTGTTCCACCAGTAAATATCCCGTAAATCACGGTACATCTTAGTAGAACTACGGTGAATGGAATATCTAGAATTATGCTCTTCAGCCAATATCTGTTGTCTCAACTCACCGACATCCGGAACACATAATCTACCCTGGTAACGGAGCACACCATCTCCCCCTTTGGAGAAAGCTTCTATTTATTTTCTGAGGACTGCTTCCTTCATCTTAAGTTAGATGGGATCTTCGTCCTGTCTGGACTTAACCTCCACAACTAAAGAGGAATATGACCCGCTTTGCATTACTACACCACCATCAGTCGAGTCCACCAACTATACTCCCAACCGGGCTAGCCTGTGAATATCTTTAGCCAGCTCATTTTTGCCTTCTTCTACATTAGCCACATTGCCCATAGAAACTTTGCTTAGGGCATCAGCCACCACATTGGCTTTGCCTGGGTGATATAGCACAGTCATGTTGTGGTCTTTGAGTAGTTCCAACCACCTTCTCTGATGAAGATTTAGGTCCTTCTGATTGAACACATACTGAAGACTCTTATGATCCGTAAATACATCTACGTGAACTCCATATCAGTAATGCCTCCATATTTTTAGCGCAAACACCACCGCTGCCATCTCCAAGTCATAAGTTGGATAATTCTTTTCATGAACTTTAAGCTGTCTAGAGGTGTAGGCTATCGCTTTGCCCCGCTGCATTAGAACGCAACCGAGTCCAACCCTGGAAGCATCACAATAAACAACCAACCCATCTGTTCCTTCTGGCAAGGTCAGAACTGGAGCAGTAGTGAGTCGAGTCTTCAACTCATAGAAACTCTTCTCACACTCGTCCGACCACTGAAATTTCACCTTCTTCTGAGTTAACTTAGTCATAGGAGATGCTATATAAGAGAAATCTTCCATAAACCGTCGATAATAGCCAGCTAAGCCCAAGAAACTCCTGATTTCAGTAGGAGAGGTGGGTCTGGGCCAATCCTTCACTGCTTCTACTTTTTGAGGATCTACCTGTATTCCTTCACCTGAGACCACGTGACCTAAGAAAGTCACGGACTTCAATCAAAATTCTCACTTACTGAATTTGGTAAATAGCTAGCGGTCTCTGAGTGTTTGAAGAACTATCCTCAGGTGATCTGCATGCTCTTCCTCATTTATGGAGTATCCCAGAATGTCGTCTATAAATACAATGATGAACATATCCAGATACTGCTTGAAGACTCTGTTCATCAGGTCCATAAAGGCTGCAGGGGCATTTGTGAGTCCAAAGGACATCACCACAAACTCGTAGTGACCATACCGAGTTCTGAATGCTGTTTTCGGTATGTCACACTCTCTGACCCTTAACTGATGGT
>JACEIK010010607.1:23628-41579 GCA_018107945.1 Datura stramonium
AATGCAATTCACAACCTTACATCTATGAGAGGCTAAAACCTCCATAGCTAGGGTTGTGGGAACCATGGTGTATTAACTAGCTAGGGTTGCACAAAGTGATTTTTAAACCAATACAAACACTTATATTGTATTCTCTTTCTATTCTCTTCATTCTTAAATGTTTCTTAATGGTGCGCAACATTAGGACATGCCCGAATTCTTTACTTGCTTAGGTCTAAGGGGTAGAGATTAGGAAAAGAGAAATACAACAGAGCCTTGATTTTTATAATCATTGTATTTGCTTGAGCTGTGGTCGCAGGATAGTTAAATCTAGAACTTAGTGATAATAGATAGTTTGAAACCCTCACGAGACTTGGTCGAGTGATTGAGTATAGTCATTTAATAGGGACTGGTCGGTCGTTTGAATGAACCTAAGTTATCAGTTCTATAAGTATTGGTGATAATCACAAGTGTATACCCAAAGCAGTTATGAACCCATGGGGAACACACTACTCTAGTTATCCTTTACTATTGATTGAAAATCATAATTTTTATAATTGTTTTCATTATTGATTTTCTTTAGAACCCCAAATCTTGAAGTAACTACCTAACAAGTTCACTTACCGGCTATAATCCTGTTCTCCTATATTCCTTGTGGGTTTGACCCCAACCTCTAGTTGGGTTCTTTATGGACAACGTCTGCTTCATACTTCAGTAAGAGGTGTGGTTTACGCATTATCAAATATATGAATCAATGTATACATGATAAAGTGTGAATTGGACCTATGTATCCTACATGAATGTATGTTATACATCATACGTTATGAACTGGAAATTTGAAAGTTGAGGAGGCGTGTAAAGTATGATCTGAATCTATAGATGCTCGTCAATGTAAAATGTGTGGATTAGATGATGATATAGTATCATGACTATATGAATTATTATGATAAAACATTAGAATCGTCCTCCAAACTTTTAGGCTTGTTATTAGTGGAAAGTAGCCCTAATCTTTGCTAAAGGAATGCAATATGATGGAATCTGTAAATGCTCATGTCTCTGATTAGCTGTGGTAGCTTAGACCAGATGAATAATGTTAGATCAGTACTCCTCATGTTCTAGTATAGGCAGGGACTATCCATAGCCGCGAATATTTCCCTTAGTCAGTCAGGGACTCTCCATAGCCGAGAATGTTTCCCTTAGTCATTTAGGGACTCTCAATAGCTGAGAATGTTTCCCTTAGTTAGTCAGGGACTCTCCATAGCTGGAGAATGTTTCCCTTAGTCATTCAAGGACTCTCCATAGCTGAGAATGTTTCCCTTAGTCAGTCAGAGACTCTCCATAGCCGAGAATATTTCCCTTAGATCAGTCGTACTCTCCACAGCTGAGAATGTCTTCCCTAGTTTAGTTGGGACCCTCCATAGTGGAGAATGACTCCCTTAGTTTATGTTATTAGTTTTTCTAACTTTCGTATAGTTCAGACTTTAGTTTAAAATGGAAATAGCATAATGTAGTCTCAGTTATCAGTAGATATCAAGTACAGTGTATGATATTAGTTTCAGCTTTAGCTCTCATTATATGTTTAGTACCTTACCCTTATACATGAGTTTGATGATGCTTCAAAACCTAAGTTCCAAATACAAGTTTCATGTTGATATATGTATCTGACTCAGAAGAGGGTTGTTGCATTCTAAATCAGTATTATGTTGATGTACTCCGTTTATTTCCTTCTTGTATACTTTCATGTTTTGTTTATTTACATTTCCCAACATGTTCAACACATTCAAAGTACTGACCGCATACTTTATGTGCTATATCATTCCATGATATAGATTAAGGTATCCAGACTCAGCCCCGCAGATAGACACGCTCTTCCTTCCATCTCAGCTGAGTGTGGTGAGTCCTCATCTCTCAAGGATGAGATCTATGTTTCTTATTTCATTTATATTTCAGTTTTAAAACTTTAGGATTTATCGAGGGACCGGTCTCATCAACTCACCTATTTAATAGAGGCTTTCAGACATGTGTAATTAGATTTCAGTTTATGTATTAAAGTTTTGTTAGATTATGTCTCTTAGTTTTAAATTTGACTCCTTACAGTTAGCTTGCGCTCAGTTATATTTCTATTAGCTTTTTCTATTGTTAAATGTTATGCTATGATTATGCCATGGGTTGACTTGGGGATTTTCGGGGTTCCTTGTCCTATGGTACGGCTAGGGTGTAAACTCGGGTCGTGAAAAAACCTCTACATACGATAAGAGTCATGACGCAAGGGAATTTTCCTTAAAACGCCTCATAGCCTCCTCCTCATAAGTGTGGCACGCTTCACACACATGAAAAGAACTCTACTTGATGTGGCTCTAATACATCCTAGGACACCCTAAACTTAATGCTCTGATACCAAGTTTATCACAACCCGAGTTTACACCTTGGACGTGAAAGAATACTTAGGATCACAAGTCACCCCAAGAAAACCCATGTCATGTCATATCAATTCTATGATCTGAGTTTCTAAGAAAATTGAGCAGAAACATAATTGATATAGTGAAACACTAGTTCTGAGTAACAAAATAATACAAGTTAAGTAAATGCATATGGAATTCAAAATTTAAACATAAAGCTGGCACACTAATTGACTGTCTGTTTGAAAGCCTCTAGTAAAAGATTAGTTGTTAGGACAAGTCCCTAGCTAACTCTAAAGTCGAAAAATCTAGAAAATCAATAGCTGATATCTAATCTCCGGCCCTTGAAAGATAAGGACTCACCACTGCCAAATGTTGGAAATCGCCAAGAGAAACTAACTACACTACTGAAGCTAGGTACCTGAGCCTATATTTTAAAATGATATGGCACATGGAATTATATGATCTATACTTTGAATATACAGAGTATGCGAGGTCAAGAATGTTTAGAATATAATCATGCTAAAAGATAATTATAAAGCGACATGCTGTATAATATGAAATGACCCTTACTGAAATTCTACATGCTGCAGACAAACATAAAACTAAGAGTATTGAAAACCAGTAAAATGATATAAGGTCATAAATGTATTCTAAGATCTTAGACTGAACTGTACTATGGAAGAGACTCTTAACCAACATATAACCACCTAAGCTAAATATGGAGTTCGATGTATACACCCCATTGAAAAGAGTCCACTGTAGCTTGCCATGGTATAGTGGCTGAGCTGTGTGATCACTTTTTGGGGCTCATTCGGGCTAATATCCTACGGTGGCAAGTACTTCTGGAAACCTGGGTGCGCTAAACCCTGACCCACTTGGTGCTAAATACTACTTCCAACTAAAGTTCTAGTTACATCTAACTGGGCTGATTAGCTCAAGACTGGTTTCCTAAGGATAAAACAGAACAATTGAAAGTGGCCTAAGAGCGTAAGGGACCTAATAATTGAAGATACTGAATTTAAAAATTGACTGATAAAAAGGACAAAGTGAATAATAGTGAGACAATAGTATACCTATAATCTGAAAATGAAAATTTTAATTTGAAACATTCATAATAAAAATTTATAGTGAGACAATAGCCCCAAGAAAGCATAACTCAAAACCAGCTTTTAAATGATGCAAAGCTGAACCCAAAAGAAGTAATACAAAAACTAGTGCTAGTAGTCATACTATAACATTCATATCAAGAATATGAAAATCACATGCTAGAATTATGGATACTTGCAAAAATATACTAAATTAACTGAACATACATAATTTGTCTAAAAGAACCGTAACTTGTACTATAGAGAAGGTTTCTGAAGATGATTTTGGGGCACCTGGGTGAGAGAATTCCCTTGTTGAATCCCCACATACCTTTAGAAGAACACTTGAGAAAAGAACCTAAACTCTAAGGGAGAGAAGAATCCCTAGTTCTTGCTTGGAAAAGACCATCTGAGTTTCTACCTACTCTTTTTTGTAAGTTTGGGTGAGAATGAGAGGAAAATATTGATCAATTCCCTTAATTCTCCTTTAACGGAATCCCAATATGAGGTATTTTAGGAGTTAGGATCTTAGGATTTTACAAAAATACCCTTGGCTAACCATTTAAAAATCTTACTATCCAAATCCAATGGATATCACAACGAGTCGCTGGTACTAGTCGTTGTTTTCAGACTAGAAATTTCTCTTCTCTAGAATTCTCACAACGGATGATACGATGAATTGTTTCTAGCTATAGCCACTCGAGGAAATTTTATACAGTTTCTGTACTTGACGAATGACTCATTAGATGGAACAATAAGTAGTTAGTTCCACCCATTATCACAGGAAGGGTTTAGAATAAGTTCTTGATATCCACCAATAGTCGGGCAGAACGACTCGTTAGTTGAAAAAATGGGTCGTTTCCAACTGTTGTCACTGGGAGAAGTTAAGCACTTTTTGGACTTTCATCCAACGGCTTCATAGGACGATTCATTGCATCAAATAGTGACTCGTCGTCTGGCTCGTGGATAAGAAAGATGAAAAATTCCTTAAAAGTGCTTAGGATTAGTATCCATTACAAAAGAAAATCATTTCTACCCATTCCTTAGCTGACATTACAACTAAGAAAAGTCCTAATGATCCTAATCTTTTGAAATAACTAAGTATTCTAAATGTACACGAAAGACAAGCTTATGGTATGTTACATATGTATGATATGTTATTTGTAAGTGTGAGTGTTCCTTACTTATTATGTTCCATGTTTTGCATTGATAATCTGAGTGAGGAGCATCACTAAAAGTGAGGGGCATAAGATATCTAAGTTAGTGTACTATATGTTGCATGTTTCAGATTTAATCATATTGTCCCTGTTCTAAAAAAATGAGTCGGTTATAGAAATTGTGTAGTCTTGAATGTGAAAATTTTGTATGTGGTTGATGTGAATTGATATATGATGAAGAAACACTTAATCATATGCTCTATGCTAGTTGGTCGAGGGATAATTAATAGAGGTGACAAATGGTGGGAAATGATGAGTTTGTGCACGGAATTGAGGATTGTTTGAGGACAAACAATGGTTTAAGTGTTGGGTGGTGATGTTGTACATACTCTTATGCCCATTTCCCATATTTTACCCATATTTTACCTTGTTTTGAGTTCATAATCCTTATAAAATTCATAAATTTGTGTTTATGAGTGGCATGGCATGCCAGGAGCATCCCGAACATAGAAAATTTTTCCAACACTCTGGTTCTTTGAGTGGCATTGCATGCTAGAAGGGTCCAAAGGCTTATAAACTTTACTAACACCTTGGTGCATTGACTGGAATGGGGCACCCAGAGAAAAATTTCAGAGAAAATTGAAGTCAAACCTGGAGCATTGAGTGGCGCGGCGTGCCAGGCCTGTTTCATAAAGGATTTTACTGATTTTGAAGCTAATTACTTGAGGGCAAAAGCATCATTTGAGGACTTGATTATTAATATAACATCTAGGTCATTTGTTATTTATATGATATCATCTTACATCATTTTGTTTGTAGCTTTTTGGGAGGAGAAACAAGAAGTTTATTACTTAGGTTTTTCTTCTTTTATTTATCATTATATTTCAAATGATGTTTATATTCTTGGTTTTCCACTTGAACATGAGTTGATAAACTCTTGCTCTAGGGTTTTTGCCATAACTAATGGCTGATGTTTGATAGTATATTAATGCTAGTATATATACTTCTTAAAGGTTTTTTTTTCTTACTTATGTTAATTGACTTATTTTTTAGCATGATCACCTTTACTAACAAATCTATTGGTTTTTGGTTGAACTCAGGAGAGGGAACTAAAAAGGCTAAAAGTGAGAATAGAACTAGTATTCAAAGACTCTTATTCGACTGAGCTCAAGATAGAATTCTTTGTTGAGGATAGGAATATACCCTTCAAGCATGTTTAGTTGAATACAAGTAGCTACAACCATCATCTCTTGCTTCTCTTGCAATAATAGGGATATAGGCGTTATGGTTCATAGGATTGTTCTTGGATGTTAGGGAGAAATACATGAAATGAGATAGTAACCTGCAACTAGAAACCTTAGGAAGAACTAATCTAGTGTATTTAAGTCTTGAAAACTCAACCTGAAGTGAAAGTACCATTACCCTTGATTCTCTTCATTATTTGAAGTACAAACGCTTTTGAAAATTCTTTAGCTAATTAGTTAATTTATAATTCAAGATTAGTAGAATAATATTCAAACCATTCCCTATTTTTACCTATGTTCATTAGAAGAGTGAAATAAGATGATGACCTTAAGTGATTAATCTAATAAGCCTTTAAGGGATCGATAATCGAGACTTCACTATCCTATATTACTTGACCACCACGTGCGCTTGCGTGCACTTGGGTGACATCATCAGTCCATCATAAAGACACCACCCCTACCTTAGTTGACTTAGACATGGTGGATTTTGATATTATTCTATGCATGGATTGGTTGTATTCCTGTTATGCTACAATTAATTATAGGACTTGGGTAGTAGAGTTTCGAATTCCAGACGAGTCAATCCTAGTCTAGGAAGGTAGTCTCATCATGACTAAGGGTTGTTTCATTTCATACCTTAAGGCCAGAAAACTAATTTCTAAGGGGTGTTTCTATCACTTAGTAAGGGTTAGAGACTCTAACTTTGAGACACCATCCTTTCAGGCAGTTTCAATTGTGGCTGAATTTCTAGAGTTCTTTCCAAATGATCTTCCCAGAGTTCCTCCCAATAGGGAAATAGACTTTGATAAATGTTCTTCCTAACACTTATCATATTCTATTTTGACATATGGAATGGCTCCATTTGAGTTAAAGCAGTTAAAAAAGTAGTTAAGATATCTTCTAGATAAAGTTTTTATTCGCCCAAATGTTTTACCTTGGTGCTCTCCCGTTTTCTTCATGCACAAGAAATATGGTACTCTTAGGATGTGTATCGATTACCTTTAGTCAAATAAGTCACCATCAAGAATAAGCATCCTCTTCCTAGAATTAATGACTTGTTCGACCAACTATAGGGTGTCACTTGTTTCTCAAAGATAGACCTCTGATTAGAATATCATCAGTTAAAGCTTAGAGAGGGTGATATTATGAAAATAGCTTTCAAGACTCGTTATGGTCATTTCAAGTTTGTTGTTACATCCTTTTTCTTGTCTAACACTCCTGCAACATTCATGGACCTCATGAATAGAGTGTTTAAATGGTATCTGGATATGTTCGTTATTTTATTCATTGATCACATCTTGGTTTAGTCTAAAGGTGAGGAGGAACATGCTAGTCATCTTAGAATTGTCCTGCAGACACTTAAGGACAATGAGTTATTTTCCATGTTTTCTAAGTGTGAATTATAGTTTAAGTCAGTGGCTTTCTTAGGCCATATAGTCTCCAGCAAGTGTATTCAGGTTGTCTTTCAGAAGATTGAGGTAGTAAAGAATTGGACCGGACCCTCAACCCTGATTATAGAAGGTTTGTAGAGAGAATTTTGACTATTTCTACTCTATCGACTATGTTGACTCAGAATAAGGTCAAATTTCAATGATCTAAGTCTTATGAGAAATGCTTTCAGGAATTAAAGATTCGTTTAACTACTGCTCTGGCATTGACCCTACCAGAGTGTACAGATGATTTTGTGGTGTATTGCGATGTGTCCAAAGTGGGCATTTGTTGTGTATTCATGATAAATGGTAAGTGTATAGCTTATCCTTCCATACAACTTAAGGTCCATGAGAAGAATTATCTGATTCATGAACTTGAGTTGGCAGCAGTAGTGTTTGCATTAAAGATTTGGCGCCATTACCTCTATGGTGTGTATGTTGATGTGTTCATAGACCACACGAGTCTTCAGTATGTATTTAGGTAGAAGGATTTGATCTCAGATAGAGAAGGTGTCTTTAGTTGCTCAAAGATTATGACATGAGTATTGTCTACCACACAGGTAAGGTAAATGTGGTGTGTATGTAAAGTGCATTTCATATGGAGGAAGAGAAGAGAGAAATGGCTAGGGATATGCATAGACTCTCGCGCCAGGAAGTTCATCTTCTATACTCTTAAGAGGGTAGTGTGGTTGTTCAAAATGGGATCGAGTCATCTATAGTGGTAGAATTTAATAAGAAATGGGATAGAGATCCCCTCTTGCTACAATTAAACAAAGATGTCCACAAGTAGAAAGTGTTGGTCTTCTCACAAGGAGGAGATGGTATATTGAGATATAAAGGAAGATTATGTGTTCCAGACATTGATAGTCTTATAGATAGAATCATGGCAGAAGCACACCGCTCAAGGTATTCGATTCATCCATGTTCCATGAAAATGTATCATGACTTAAAGGAAATCTATTGGTGGAATAGTATGAAGAGAGACATCGCAGACTTTGTTGCTAAATGCCGAATTGTCAATAGGTTAAGGTCGAGCACTAAAGGCCTATGTGGTGTGCCTTAGAATGTAGCACCCCCTAAGTGGAAGTGGGAGATGATCAATATGGATTTTATCACCGGCCAACCAAAGTCACACAGGCAGCATGACTCCATTTGGGTGATTGAAGATAAAAATACCAAGTCGACTCATTGCTTGCCAGTTAAAACGATGGACTCAGCTGAGGACTATGCATTCATTCTCGAGATAGTCAGACTTCATGGAGTTTTCTTATCTATCATATCAGATAGAGGCACAAAGTTTACCGTTCAGTTTTGGATGTCGTTTTAGAGTGGTTTGGGTATAAAGGTTGTAAAACCCCAAAAGTCAATTACATAAGACATGAGGCATGAAATTGGAAAAAAAGCTAAAATTGCACCACATCACAGAATGAATCATTAGGTGAGTCCTCAAGTCACCTTACAACTTGTTAGGTTATCCATTAGGTATAGAAAGTTTGTGAAAATTTGAGTTTTAGAGAGTCTTGACGGCTGATGGAAAGATCCTTTAAGTGTGATGATTAATTGTTAAGTGAAGCCATCAAGAAAAGACCAGAAAGTTAGGAATTCTTTCCAGTGGTAATGAGTGGTACTTTATGAATTTTCAAGTACCCTAATGAGTTGTTAGGTCACACATTAGGTTTGGCAGAGTTAAATTTTCAGTCGAGTCGTTAAGGGTATTTTTGAACTATCTATGTAGATAACTCTTAAACTAAGTTGTTTTAATCTCCCAAAAGGGTATATTCTAGGGTTTACTCATTCCTAACCCTAATTATACTTCTAAAACCTCTATGTTGAATATCAATACTCTCAAGTTCTCAAGCATCAAGGTCCTCCTTCTTCTCTAAATCTCTTAGGCATTAAACTCTAGCAAAAATTTCAACAAGCCCAGGAATATAGGGTCATGAATGAGGGATTCCTTCCACCCTCATGCAAAATTTCATCTCTATCTTTACAATTCAAGTCTCCAAGAGTGATCTAAATAAATGCTAAGGTTAGACCTAATTCTCGTGAAATCCCTTATGATCTCTTATGAATCCAAATCTATTATGATTCAATCCATGATTTATGATTACGAATGCATGTTTTCTACTATGATTTCTCATGAATATGTATTTTCATGTTTATGATGATTTACTCAATTAGGTGTCATCTTATGAATTTCAAATTTATGAAATCATGATTTCATATTTTGATGATTTATTCAAGCATGCATGAATTTCATGAATCTTAAGCTTGTATATCATGGTCGACTTAACAACATTGTTTTCATGGCTAGTTCATGTATGAAAACTATAATTATGATTTCCACATTTTCTAACTAGCCCATGTAAAACCGAGTATGTTTCTTGATTATGACTATGAGCAATATACATATTTTGGGAGTAGTATCTAGCATCGAGTATGTTGAGGTTCGGAAAACCCAGGTCTCAAAATTTTGTGACACTGTAGGATAAGGGGTCCTCGCCAGTAGAGAGTGTTTCCCTTTCTCCTAGCCTAAAGGGTCCTCACTAGTTGAGAGTATCTCCCTTACGCTACTAGGATGAATCTCATGAGTGATATCACGCCTCTATTGTTCTTTTCCCTCGCAAGTGTTAGGACAACTCTTCTTACTTGAGCAAGATAGCTAGGGCATTACGTGCTCATTTATGATGGTGTCGGTTATGATGAAACCTCCCATTGTTCCTCCTATTTTAAGTTATTCATGTACATGATTCATGATATCGTGTTTTATGGTATAATTGACCCATTGATCATATTATAAGATTTTACATACATTTTCACACAGTTTAAACTATATGATTTACTTTCAAAACAATGGGTCGTTATGCTTTATCTGATGATGAATAACTCATGTTTATAACTATCTAACGATTATGATTTTAGCATGTTTTCCTTACTCTAATGTTGAAGCTTACTTTACACCGATGATTTCATACTATTGTTTTACAATCATGTATTACTTATATTCCATATTCAGTACATTCAAAGTACTCATCGCATACTTCTATGATATACCATATCCTGATATAGGTTTGGGTGATTAGTCGCAGACCCGATGTTAGCTTCGTTCTCGCTTCTGATCTTTCTCGTTCAAGTTTTGGTGAGTCCTCATGATTCGAGAAAATTAGTTTGTCATATGTTTCTTCGTTTATATCTTTCAATTTTTAGATTTTGGTATAGCTAGTTAGGGGTATTTTCTCATAAGCTCATGGTATGATTAGAGGTTTTTCTGACAGTTGTGTATTAGATGGTTCAGTGTTGTTGACTTGTTTTCTACGTTTATGCATTATGACATTCAATCTTCCACTTATGTTATGTTCATGATTCCTTTCTGCTTAGATTATTGTCATGACCTGAATGTAGACCCAGATCGTAATACAGGACAAGCATCCCCGAGAGACTCCAAGTCGACCCATGGCATAAACATTCCTCTAACTCCCTTTCATGAAAATGGAATACTTAACATAATGATATAGAGGAAGCATAAACATAACATAACATAGTAAGTGGAATGTACTACATACATAACAGCTAAGTACTACAGATTATCTGAAAGCCTTTAACGTATATGCTAGGTTGATAGGATAACATCCCTAACTAACCCGGCAAAGACTGAAAACTAAAAGAAACATCAATATCTGAAACAAATGGTCCTTAGAGAATGAGGACTCACCAAAATCTGGATAAGGGTCAATTACCCAATTCCCTAGAACTACGCGCCAATGTAGGTTGATACTATTATATTATTGGGACCTCCCTTGTGAGCTATCCTCGACCCGATTGTCCCTTCACCTTGATATCAATATCATGGTATCGTCCATCGCCTTGGCAAGGTTATGGATGGCTCTACCAACTTTAGTGTGATAGTTGGGATCACGTAAGCTCTACCGTGGTATGTCGGTTAAGTGACGATTCTGCCACTGTCTATATCATTCAAATTTGCATATTCATTACTCATGGTGATTACTTATGCATGCATGTTAAAAAAGAAAGGTTTCATTCATTGTTGAGATTTTGATATAAATGTTATATTTCAGCTTTGAGTCATTTGAGTCAATCATGATGTTCTAAAGCTATGCATGGTCATGTTATGATAAGAGTACGATTTCAGAATGACTACCTGTAGCCTTCTACTTACACTTAAAAGCTTATGATATGTTATGAAATGTTTTAAATAATCTATTTTACTTAAGCGGTCTTACTTACCTTGCATACTCGGTATATTCCACGTACTGACTACATATTTTCTATGTTGCATCGCTTTATGATGCAGGATCAGTTTCCCAGTTTTAGCCCCGTTCATAGTCGCTTATCAGAGTTAGCACCTGCATGATTGGTGAGTCCTCATCTTTCGAGGACTAGACTTTCAGCTTCATGTCATATTTCAGTTTTTGTTTTGTGGAGTTAGTTGGGGTCTTGTCCCATCCACTCATGTAGACTAGAGGCTTTCAGACTTATATATGTATAGCTTCAGATATTATTCTGATGTGATGTTGTATGATACTTTCGTTGAGTTATAATTATGTTTTCTTCATGTTTATTAAATGAATTAGTCGAATTCTTATGCCATGGGTTCACTTAAGGCCTCTCGGGGTCCCTTTTTCCGTGTCTACGATCCGGGTCTCAATTCGGGTCGTGACCAACTTGGTATTTGAGCCATAGGTTTGATGTGTCATAGGGAACCTAAAAGCCGTGTTAGGTAGAGTTTTTTTCATTGGTGTGAAGTGCGCCACACCTATGACGAAGAGGCTACTAGATGTTTTAGGAAATGTTCCCTTCTTTCATGATCTGTGTCGTGCGATGAAAAGCCTTTCTATCCTTCTAATTTGTGTTATTCACGAATGCAGAATCATGGCACCTCGAAGAAACAATGGAAGGAGGAATGTAGGTGGTGTGGGCCGCGAGGATGGAAACGGTCATGAGCATCAGCCAGCCCCACTAGTTCAGGAGCCTCAAGCACCGGAGCTAGACGCTCATGCTGAGTTCCAAGCTGCCATTCAAATGCTTGCGCGAGCCTTTACCGCTCAGGTCAATCAACGGGCAATTGCGCATGTTCCGCAAAACGATAATGTGGCGGCTGCTCGAGTCAAGAATTCCTTAAGGATGAATCCATTGGAGTTTCTGTGGTCAAAGGTAGATGAGGACCCACATGATTTCATTGATTAGATTGTCAATATCACCCAAGTTTTGGGGGTGAGTAGTGTTGAGTGCGCAGAGTTGGCCTCCTACCAGTTGAAGGGGGTTGCACATATTTGGTTCCGACAGTAGAAGGACAGTAGGGTCGAAGGAGTGGGTCCGATCACAAGGGAGGAGTTTCATGTTGCATTCCCAGATCAGTTCTTCCCTCGGGATATGAGGTAGTTGAAAGTAGCTGAGTTGGTGAATTCAAAGAAAGGAAGAATGACTGTTCAGGAGTACGCCCTTGAGTTCACCCGCTTGTCTAAGTATGCCCCGGAGTTAGTGGCCGACAGCGGGCGCGGCTAAGTAGATTTGTGCATGGCATAGCAGGATATTTGGACAAGGACTGCAGGACAGCTATGCTCCACCAGGACATGGACTTCCCTCGCATAGGGTTGTATACCCAGCAGATGGATGCGGCACACTGGAGGGAAAGTGAGGCCAAGAGGGCCAGGACTGAGGACCACATATTTTCTCAACAGAGGTCCGGTGGTGGGCATCGAGAGCAGACCCACCAGAGATCGTCATCCCCAACATCATCCGCCGTGAGTGTGCCATCTAGGCCTCAACATGATCAGAGGGGGCGAGCATCAGGCTCGAGGGGTCATAGCAGTAGACCTGCAGATTCTAGCATTCCAGCTTGTCACAGGTGCGACCGAGGACACACAGGCAAGTGCTTGGAAAGGGTAAGGAGCATGTTTTGGATGTGGGAATCCTGGACATATGCTAAGAGATTGTCCCACTGTGAGACAGGATCAGGTTGGGGGCCAAGTCCTAGATCTAGTTCATCAGCCCCTCCCCCACGCACAACACATCAGGAGGCATATACTAGCACAACTGGTGGGCAACACTAGGACAGATTCTATTCCTTAGCCACTCATCAGGAGCAAGAGGCCTCACTAGATGTAGTCATCGGTATGTTGAGAATCTTTCATGTTGATATATATGCTTTGTTAGATCCGAGGCCTACCTTGTCTTTTGTGACACCTTATGTGGCCAGTAGCTTTGGAGTCAGTCCCGATGTCTTGTGAGAGCCTTTCTCAGTTTCTATTCCAGTAGATGACTCCATTATAGCTAGACGGGTGTATAGAGATTGCCCGGTCTCAATTCTTCATAAGGTCACCTCAGTAGACTTGATAGAGTTATCCAAGATTGATTTCGATGTTATTCTCGGCATGGAATGGCTATTTTCACTCTATGCTTCAGTTAATTGTAGAACCCAATCAATAGAGTTCAAATTTTTTGGTGAGCCTGTCTTAGAATGGGATGATAGTTCAGTTGTGCTTGTAGGTCGATTTATTTCCTACCTTAAGGCCAGAAAGATTATTTTCCCATCTAGTTAGGGTTAAGTACGTGGAGTACGAGACCCCGACTATCCAGTCTATACTAGTAATACGTGATTATCCAGAGGTTTTTCTTAATGATTTTCCAGGTGTCCCGCTCGAGCGGGAGATTGATTTTGGTATAGATCTTCTTCCCGACAAGCAACCTATATCTGTTCCGCCTTAAAGAATGGCTCCAACCGAGTTAAAAATAAAGGATCAGTTGAAAGACCTGTTAGATAAGGGCTTTATTAGGCCAAGTAAGTATCCATGGGGTGCACTAGTGAAGGATGGTTTGCTTCAGATTTGCATTGATTATCGGCAATTGAACAAGGTCTCTATCAAGAACAGGTATCCTTTACCCAGGATTGATGATTTTTTTGCCCAGCTTCAGGGTTCCAAGTGTTAGGATTGATCTTAGATTCGGGTATCACCAGCTCAGGGTTTAGGAGAGTGACATCCCAAAAACCACTTTCAGGATTCGGTATGGTTACTATGAATTTTTTGTTATGTATTTTGGACTAACCAATGCCCCTGCAGCTTTTATGGATCTAATGAATAGGGTGTTCAAGGAATATTTGGACATGTTCATGATTGTGTTCATTGATGACATCCTTATATACTCTCGGAGCGAGGAGGAGCGTGCCGCTCACTTGAGATAGTGCTTTAGACCCTCAAGGATCGTCAGTTTTATGAAAAGTTTAGAAAACGTGAGTTTTGGTTAGACTCGGTGGCATTTCTAGGCCATGTGGTATCAAGTGATGGCATAAAAGTAGACTCTCAGAAGATCGAGGCGGTAAAGAATCGGCCCAGACTGGTGAATCCATCAGATATCAGGAGCTTTTTGGGCTTAGCGGGTTACTATCAGATATTTGTGGAGGGTTTTTCATCTATTTCCGCACCATTGACTAAGTTGACTCAGAAAAAGGTGAAGTTTCAATGGTCGGAAGCTTGTGAGAAAATCTTCCAAGAGTTGAAGACCCGACTCACTTCAGCTCCAGTGTTGACTCTACCCAAGGGTACGGATGACTTTGTAGTGTATTGCGATGCTTCAAGAGTTGGACTTGGGTGTGTGATGATGCAACATGAGAAAGTGATAGCATATGCCTCGAGACAGTTGAAATTTCATGAAAAGAACTACCCGACCCATGATCTTGAATTGTCCACAGTGGTGTTTGCATTGAAAATATGACGGCATTACTTGTATGGGGTCCACGTGGATGTATTCAGGGATCACAAAAGCTTGCTATATGTGTTCACACAGAAAGGCCTCAATCATTAGCTAAGGAGGTGGTTGGAGCTACTTAAGGACTATGATATGATTTCTCTTTACCAACCGGGTAAGGCTAATGTGGTAGCGGATACACTTAGTAAACTCTCTATGAAGAGTGTGTCCCACGTGGATGAGGGAAAGAAAGAGTTGGTGAAAGATGTCTATTGACTTGCGAGGTTGGGAGTTAGATTGGTGGACTCGACTGATGGCGGTGTTGTTGTGCAAAACGGATCAGAATCGTCCTTCGTGATAGATGTGAAGGCTAGGCAAGATGAGGGATCCAATTTTAGTAAAGCTAAAGGAATCCATTTGAAGTCTGAAGGTGGAGGTCTTCTCCCATGAGGGAGATGGGGTGCTACGGTACCAGGGCCGTCTATGTGTTCCAGATGTTTATGATTTGAGTAATCGGATATTGCATTAGGCACATGGATCAGGGTATTCTATCCATCTGGATGACACCAATATGTATCATGACTTGCGGGAAATATATTGGTGGAAAGGCATGAGTAAGGACATTGCAGAATTAGTAGCTAAGTGCCCAAACTGTCTGCAAGTGAAAGATGAGCATCAAAGGCCGGGCGACGTACTTTAGGATATCAGCTTTCCCACTTGGAAGTGGGAAGATTTTAATATGGATTTCATTACAAGCCTACCTCGTACTCGCCAACATCATGATTCCATTTGGGTGGTAGTAGATAGGTTGAATAAGGCTACACACTTTCTACTAGTCAAAACCATAGATTCAATGGATGATTATGTCAGATTGTATATTCAGGAGTTGGTTTGACTTCATGGAGTTTCCTTGTCTATTATTTAAGACCGAGGTACTCAGTTTACCTCTAAGTTTTGGCGGTCTTTCAAAAAAGGGCTTGGTACTCAGGTTAAGCTAAGCACAGCATTCCATCCGCAAACGGATGGTCAGGCGGAGCGGACAATCCAGACTCTCGAGGACATGTTGAGAGCCTGTGTGATGGACTTTAAAGATATTTGGGATTATAACTTGCCCTTGATCGAGTTTGCTTACAATAACAGGTATCACTCCAGTATCCAAATGGCACCGTTCGAGGCTCTTTTCGGGAGAAAGTGTAGGTCGCCCATCTGATGGTTTGAGGTTGATGAGGCAGCTATGATAGGGCCAAACTCGGTTCACGAAGCTATGGTGAAGGTTTTGTTGATAAGGGACAGGCTAAAAACTGCTCAGAGTTGTCAAAAGTCATATGCGGATGTGAGAAGAAGATATTTGGAGTTTCAGGTTGATGATTGGGTATTTCTAAACGTATCTCCCATGAAGGGAGTCATGCAGCTCGGAAATAAAGGAAAACTCAGTCCCTGCTATATTGGTCCCTACCTGGTTATGAGAAGAGTTGATAAGGTAGCGTATAAGTTGGACTTGCTATCGGAGTTATCTTCAATTCACCCCGTGTTTCATGTGTTGCTCTTGAAAAAGTGCTTGGATGATCCATCTTTAGTTGTCCCAGTGGAAAGCATTAGTGTGGGAGATAGCCTCAATTATGAGGAAATTCGCAATCTTGGATTGTCAGGTTCGGAGGCTGAGGAACAAAGAAGTAGCTTCGGTGAAGGTGTTGTGGAGAAACTAGCATGTTGATGGAGCTTCGTGGGAAGCCGAAGCAGCTATGATGGCTAAATACCCCCACATGTTCCCTACCGGCTCAGTTTGAGTTTGAGGTATCAGTTCTTTCCCTAATTATCTAATCAGTTTCCATGTTCAGTTCATGTGCGCAAGTTTGAATCATGTTATGATAAATGTATTTGATTCCTGAATTCAGTTCAGCTATGTAGTTCTTTTCGGAGGTAGTCATTCTGCCAGTTTTCAATTTTAATAATCAGTGTTTGCATATGTAGATTGCTTGTTTCTAAGTTTTTTGTGTGTTTCTAACATTCGAGGATGCATGTCCCCAAGGGGGAGATACTGCTATATCCCGGGAGCTCAAAGATCGGGTCTGGGAGTTGAAACGGAAAAAATTGGGAAATTGATGTTGCAGGCACAGGAGGAGTCATGGGATGACTCGTGAGGATAGCCCACGAGTCGTCAGGTGACTCCTGGGGAAGGAAAGTGTAGAGTTGGGAAGCATAGAGGATAGGGTACCATGAGCATGGCAACAACTCATGGTCAGATCCCACGAGCCGTTAGGTCAGCCGTGGGGTGAGGGAGGAAGAAGAGAAAAAGAGGTAACCAGTGTACCTAACGGAAGGGACACCACGAGTCGTGGTCTGTCCCAACGACTCGTGAGGTGAGTCATGATCAGGCAAGGTGACTTCCATTTGATGCTAAGGCAGTGTACATGACGGAAGGTGGAAACGAGTCGTGGCCAGTGGAAACGGGTCGTTAAGTCACCCGTTGTGAGCCCTAAAGGATCAATTAACCAGTGCACCCGACGATCGACATAACAAGTCGTTTGGGCTAGTGACGACCCGTCAGGTCTGCAGTTACGACCACCTGGCAGTGATTTCCTTGCGAATTCAGTAAGGGTCTTTTGGTAATTCCTATGTTCCTAACACCTATACTACATCATTTAAGGCTCCTTTTATAGGGTTTTAAGAGGGGAAAACCTATTCTAAGCTAGTTCATTCCATGCATGCAACTTGAGAGCTTGAAGGGAGGATTTACAGAAAGTTTTGAAGGTTTCCATTGGAATCTCATCTTGAGCAATTAGAGAAGTGTTAAAAATCATCCCTCCCAGGTTTGTAAAGCTATGAGTGGGTGTCTTCTTCCACACCCATGCCCAATTTATATCAAAATATGATAAATTGTCTATGATCAAGTGGTAATTGCATGATTCTTCAATCTGTATACATGGGTATGATTAGATTGTATTTATAT
>JACEIK010010608.1:2075-22137 GCA_018107945.1 Datura stramonium
CTGCTACTATGCCCATCAATCTGCCTATTTTGCTGATACTGATGTTGTTGAGGTTGCATAAAATTCTGCTTTTGGTTTCCACCCCACGAAGAATTCGGGTAGCCCTGCCAATTTCTGTTGGAGTTGTTTCCTAAATTCTGCTTGTTCCGCTGCACATTCCCAACAAAATTGACCGATTTCGGATAGGCTCCACAAGCTTCTGCATTGTGCCCATTATTACCACAAATTTCACACCAACTCGGAGCTTGCTGAACTGCATTAACCTGGCCCTGGTGTTGGTGCATACTCAGTTTATTGGCATACTCACGCTATTGAACCGAGTCAACATTTGGATGTTGGAACGAAGCTAACCGTGCTGCCAAGGCATTCAAACCATCCGTCATTAACCCCCGCTTTTCCGCCCTCTTGATGATCTGCCGTGCCACCCGGGATTTCCTTGTGCAATTCTGTTCAACAAAGTACAACTCATCATCTTCTCCAAGGCTTGCCTACCCGCGGCAGAGTCTAGTAATATTTTTGTTGTGGGTCTAGACTTTCTACAAAGGTATGGGCCAGCACTTCATTCGATTGCCGATGATGGGGATACCAACAATGACTTGAATCTTTCCCAAGCCATATAAAAGTTCTCCTCAGTTTCTGCTTGAAACCGAGTATCTCACTTCTCACTTTGCAGTTTTTCCCGAAGGAAAATCTGATAAGGAATTTCCTAGCCAAGTCATTCCTTGAAGTTATGGAGTTCGGTGGCTCACCTTCACTCACTTTTTCGCCTCCCCAACAATGAAAATGGGAAGAGGGTCAATCGGATATAATATGTGGATACGTCGGTGGGGACAAACGTGTCACTTATCTCAAGAAAGCTCTGTAAGTGCTGCTGCGGGTCCTCATGTACCATTCTAGTGAATTGACCACTGTCAGGAATGTAACAGCTGCACCATTCTCGTTTAAGCTCAAAGTTCCCTCCAGCTCCTAGCTTACTGATACTAGAGGTCACATTCGCCGCTATGGGATGGCCACTTTTAACCTGGGTCTTGCTGCCATTGCTTCCGGGATGACAATTGTGCTTGCCCCGCGGGTGGTTGTTTGTACCTTTCTTGAAGTCTCTTCAGCTTTTGCTCCAAGAGCTACTCTCCTTGCAAATGGATTTGACGTTCCTGGCTCAAGCAATCCGCTCCACAAGCTCTATTTCTAGCCGCCGAAGGTGACAACCTTTCACCTGCAAATAGACAGACTAAGACCAAGTTTCTCAACACTTAAAGAGATTCAAAAATCACACAAAAATAGATAAATTATCAAAATCTCTGCCGAGTCCCTGCAACGGCGCCAAAACTTGATGAGCCCGCAAAATGTACTTGTCGTGCAAGTAATATAGTGGCTCTTTTTAAGAACCGATTGTTTGAATTCACGTGGACTGGACCCATTCCTCTAACTACCCATTTCTAGTGATCTAAATATCTAAAGTGTTGGTGATAGACATTTTCGCTTGAAGAATAATTAAGTCTAAGTTTGGGTCAACGAAATATTCGACTACCTAGGAGCAACATAGAGTTAAAACCAGCTTAATCATGCGATACTACGACGGTACGGAACAAGCATGGAACTATCAATTGGTATTTCACATAATTAGAATTGCATGTTCATGGTCTTTCGAGCCTCTTAACACGGCAATCTAGCCTCACTGCATCATTGTGAGCGAGGAGTTTAATTTTCTAGTCAGCAGTGCAATCATTATGTTGTGGTTTACGGGAAATGATTAGGACTTCGTGCGTCTAACCATTTACCTAACTTAGCCTCACAACTACTTTTCGAGTGCATGTGACATCCTGCTGGTCTTCATAACCCCGCGTGTGTGTCAACTAAGCAAGGTGTTAGGTATATTTCATCTAAACACGAAAACTTCTCCGAGATTACTTCATGCTCCTACATTCTCATATGACCTCGACTGGTAATGCCTTCTCAAGCTATTTCCTGTTAACAAATATGCTTTTATGGTGATCAATCATAAAACAACCAACAAATCAGAATGCAAGACGAAAATAACAATCAATAACTCAATTCCAAAACAGAAAGATCATAGAATTACAATCATAATCCATGGCTTCAACCCTAGGAGGAAGGGTTCTAGCCATCTATGTTCGTGAAACTACTCTAAACTACTATTAATCTACTCCTAAACTACATACTTACACGATATTGGTAGATGAGAAGGGAATTTGATAAACCCTAGATGTTTCTCCACTTCCTCCCTTCACCTCTATGCTTCCAGAATAAAATCGTGACCAAATGGAATTAGGAGCTAAGGGTCCTATTTATAGTAAATGGAAAACGTGCTTAATTTGCCGTGGGAACGCCTCCTGCGGTCACGGAGTGTATCGCGGAGCACTGCCGCTGTGACACGGAGGCACGCGCGAAAGCTCACTGGAAATCACCCCGAAAATCGGCCCGGCAGCACCCTGCCACGCTGGTAGCGTGGCACGCTGCTTGGGCAGCGTTGCAGCCTTCTATCACAGCCACCCCCCCGCCACGTTGCCAATGCGCAGGTGGGTCGCCTGGGCAGCCTGGCCTGCAGCACGTTGCCGACGCGCAGGTGGGCTGTTTTGGGACTCCTCTTTGCCGACGTTTGCGTGTTGATTCCGTCTCCAAGCCTCTACTTCACCAACTCATGGATTAGTTCCTCAAAAGTCATCAAACTGCTAAACAAAGGTTAATTGAGGAGCCCGCAAGGTACGGTCGCAAGTAATATAGTGGCTCTTTTTAAGAACCGGAATGTCGGAACCCACAGGGACTGGACCCATTCCTCTAACTATCTATTTCTAATGTGATCTTAAATATCTTAAGTGTTGGTGATAGACATTTTCGAATGAAGAATAATTAAGTCTAAGCTTAATAACGAAATATTCAAAGTGCTTAGGAGCAACATAGGTTAAAACCGTATAATCAAGCAAGATAATACGATTTGCAATGGAATAAGAATGGGACTATCAATTGTTATTTCACATAATTAGAATTGCATGTTCATGGTCTTTCGAGCCTCTTAACACGGCAATCTAGCCTCACTGTGTGAGCGAGGAGTTTAATTTTCTAGTCGCGGGCAATCAATTATGTTGTGGTTTACGGGGAAACGATTAAGGACTTTCGTACGTCTAACCATTTAACTTTAACTTAGCCTCACAACTACTTTGTTGAGTGGTGATGTGACATCCCAAGTTGGTCTTTCATAACCCCCGTGTGTCAATCAAGCAAGGTGTTAGGTATATTTCTATCTAAACACGGAACCTCTCCCGAGATTACTTCATGCTCCCCATATTCCTCTGTCCCGACCTAGGTAATGCCAAGCTATTTCCCAAGATAACAAATATGCTTTTGGTGATCAATCATAAAAACAACCAACAAATCAGAATGCAAGACGAAAATAACAATCAATAACTCAATTCCAAAACAATATCATAGAATTAAAATCATAATCCATGGCTTCAACCCTAGAGGAAGGGTTCTAGCCATGGTTGCTCATGTTCGTAATCACTCTATACTACTATTAATCTACTCCTAAACTACATACTTACACGAGATTGGTAGATGAGAAGGAAATTTGATAAACCTAGATGGAGTTCTCCCACTTCTCCCTTCACCTTGCGCAGCTTTCCTTAATAAAATCGCGGACTAAAATGGAATTAGGAGCTAAGGTTCCTACTTATAGTAAATGGAGAACGTGCTTAATTTGGCCTGTCGTGGGAACAGCTCCGCGGTCACGGAGTGTATTGTGGAGCACTGCCTCCGTGACACGGAGGCATCGCGAAAGCTCACTGGAAATCAACCCGAAACGTGGCCTCGGCAGCACTCTTGCCGCGTTGGCAACGTGGCAGCTGCTTGGGCAGCGCGTTACACACCCTTGGTCATGGAGCCACCCCAAGCCGTGGCACGTTTCCAATGCGTAGGGGGCTGTCTTGGGCAGCCTGCCTGCCGTGGCACCTTGCCGACGCGCAGGTGGGCTGTTTTGGGCCTCCTCCTTGCCGACGCTTATGGTTGTTTATTCCGTCTCCAAGCCTCTACTTCACCAACTCATGGATTAGCTCCTCAAAAGTCATCAAAACCTACAAGACAATGGCTAATCATGTTGGTTAGCACATATCTTCACATTCATATAAAATCACATTAAAATTTATCAAGAATCAGACAGCACGACTAATTTAAGCTATAAAGCGTAACACGGGCACTATATTTTTTCCGTGATCACAACCTCACACTTAAAGCCTTGTTCGTCCTCGAACAACCTTTTACATATCATGCATACATGGAGAGTCCCATAACTAATTTAGCAAGATGATTCAAGCTACGGTTATAATGATTACGTAAGATACAAGTTAAAAATAGAACATTCTATGAAATACAACTATGTTAAGACTTCTTAACCTCAAGAATCGACTTTCAATCTTCTGCGAAACTCGCAAATCAACTGATTAAGAAATCCCACATGAATTTTATCCTTCATTAAACATAAAAAAGCTCATGGAAAGAGAGTTACCCCATCGCACGCAAAAATAATTTTTACATCACAACATGTGTGGGTACATGAATAGAATTACACTCACTCACAAAGAATTCACATGCTTCATGTCATGACCATAAGCTTGCCCCTTAGTGTTTTACCCACTAATTTGAGGATGTGGCGAATGTAAGATCAAGTAGGACTTTGTAGGTTGTAACGTAACTCAGGTACAGGTAGGTACTATTATGGCCAGTAATAGTGACTATCTTTCCTAAGCGCTTTTAAATCATCACGCCCTCATGGCGAACTTCCCTTCCCTTACTTCCCTTTTTATCCTTGATGATTTTCTTTTCCTTTGTTTCCCTTTTATTTAGGCACTTTGACTTGTCAGTAAGGAGCTCTATGAATACTTTTTCATTACTTTGTTTTCTTACTCCTTAACGATGATCAACCACTTTTACACAAGTGCACCTTGTCTTTTCAACTTCTACAACTTGCTACTTTCATTTCTTTCATTCTCCTCACCTTTACTCTTTCAGATTTTTCTTCTCCGAGCGCTTAGAGCTTAGGGTCAAATTCAAGGTTAATGAAAGAAACGGATCTGCTTATGTTGCAGCTATCAAAGAATAGGTTCAAGGCTCAATCTGGGCTAATTAGGATTAATTTTCAAGGTAGGTAAAATGAGGGATACAAATTAGGTTAATTCAAAGAAATGCCTAAATCATCTCCTACAATTCACATCCTTCATTCCGCTTCATACACACACCAGGCAAGTTCTAGACAATCCACAATAGCATAGAATATCCAAAAATCTTACACTCACTGCACATGCTCAATTCAAGACACATTCAATAGATTTCTTACTCAACTAATCGCAAGAATTCAAAATTAAGTTTCAAATATATTGAGTCAAATTCAAGAGCCTAAGTGTCTCAAACAAAGTTATATTACTTTCATGCTTCAACACTGAACATACTTGCATCTTACAATCATATATAGCACATAACAAGAACAACAAGCATCCATTAGCTACGGTTTCAAAAACTCGACATCTATCGACTAATTTTCCTCAAGACGGTCGTCATCCATCCATCGTCGGAACAGTCCCTAACTATGACTAAAAATTATATACAGACAGATAAAAAATAAAAATAAAAATAAAAATAAAATAAAATTTTATTCTTCTTTGTCTAAAGACTTCACGGAAAAGAACCGAAAAGAAACCAACGGTGATGTGAAGTTATGCTTGACTCACAAAAGTTTTTCAAATTTTCTCATTTTTCCAAACAAGCATTACATTCACCAACAATTTGTTAGGAACAAAATTTTTGAAATTTCATTGAAGTGTTGGTGATAGACATTTTCGAATGAAGAATAATTAAGTCTAAGTTTGGGTCAACGAAATATTCTGAAAGCTTAAGGAGCAACATAGAGTTAAAACCAAGATAATCATAATACGATTTGCAATGGAATAAGCATGGGACTATCAATCTTGAAAGAGTTTACACTTAATTAGAATTGCATGTTTTATGGTTTCTTGAGCCTCTAAACACGACAACGAAATTTCACTGCATCATTGTGAGCGAGGAGCTTGTTCTCTAGTCTGCGGGCAATCATTATGTTGTGGTTTACGGGAAAACCATTAGGACTTTCGTACGTCTAACCATTTAACGCAACTTAGCCTCTCACAACTACTTCTTCGAGTGGTGATGTGACATCCCAAGTTGGTCTTTCATAACCCCGTGTGTCAATCAAGCAAGGTGTTAGGTATATTTCTATCCAAACACGGAACCTCTCCCGAGATTATTTATGCCTCACATTCTCATGTCCCCACCTTAGGTAATGCTTTCTCAAGCTATTCTGCTAAAAATATGCTTATGGTGATCAATCATAAAACAACCAACAAACTGAATGCAAGACGAAAGTAAATAACAATCAATAACTCAATTCCAAACAATATCATAGAATTACAATCATAATCCATGGCTTCAACCTAGAGGAAGGGAATCTAGCCATTCATGTTCGTAAACTACTCTATACTACTATTAATCTACTCCTAAACTACATACTTACACGATATTGGTAGATGAGAAGGGAATTTGATAAACCCTAGATGAGATTCTCCCACTCCTCCCTTCACTCCTATGCAGCTTCCGTAATAATCGTGACCAAATGGAATTAGGAGCTAAGGGTCCTATTTATAATAAATGAGAAACGTGCTTAATTTGGCCTCGTCGTGGAACGGCTCCGTCACGGGAGTGTGTATCGGAGCACCGCCTCCGTGACACGGGAGGCACGTGAAAGCTCACTGAAATCAACCCGAAAATCGGCCTCTAGCAGCACCCCTGCCGCGCTGGCAACGTGGGACGCTGTTTGGGCAGCGCGTTACACACCCTTGGTCGCGGAGCCACTCCTACCGTGGCACGTTGCCAACGCTAAGGCAGGGGGTTGTCTTGGGCAGCCTGCCTGCCGTGCACGTTGCCGACGCGTGTGTGGCTGTTTTGGGCCTCTTTTTGCCGACGTTCGCGGGTTTATTCCGTCTCCAAGCCTCTACTTCACCAACTCATGGATTAGCTCCTCAAAAGTCATCAAAACCTACAAACAAATTACAATCATGTTGGTTGTATACATATCTTCACATTCATATAAAATCACATGAAAATCTATAAGATAACTTAGACAACACGATTAATTTGGGTTATGTGTTTAGGACACAAGGCCCTATATTTTTTCCGTGATCACTAATCATGTTGGTTAGCACATATTCTCGCATTTATGTAGAATCACATGAAATGTATAAAATAACTAGACAGCACGACTAATTTAAGTTGGGTAAAGCGTATCACGGTACATATTTTGGCCCGTGATCACCGATCATTATCGCATCCTGACGATAGCGCACAAGGTGCGCAGACGGTCGTTCATGTTATCCCAGCATTAAATAGTTCAGCATGGGCCAGAAGGCCAAAGGAGCCTAGCTATACCGTGGATTAATTGTCAAGCCCGGCATAAGCCGTATGACCAAACTATATGCCAAGTTCTCTAAATATGTATATCTTGTATCAATTAAGAAGAGACAATGTAGTAAATAAAACCCTATAGTTTCATAAATATATGGGAGTTTGCTTATTTAAGGTCAACAACGGAATTATCCAAAGAAATACACCAATTAGTCACCCTAGCCATTCAGGTAGCTAAATAGAGGACAACAGAGTAGTAATTTAACATCGCTGTGTCGTCAATAGTTGTGGAGGTAAAAGAACGCCAGTATGAGAATCCTGACCTGGTCAGCATGGTAAAGCGCCAGATTTTCGTATAACCGAGGATGAAGTGCTGCGATGTAAGCCGCCGTGTTCCGTATATTTCAGGTGGCTCCGCCAGTGACATTTAATGAAAGATTATGCCCGCTATTCTCTCCACCTCGGGCGAGAAAAATGTACCATGATATCAAGGAGGAACTACTAGTGGCCAGGCATGAAAAGAGAAATTGGTCGGTTCTGTAGTCCATGTCCTAACTCACACAGGGAAAGCGGAACACCAGAACCAGCGGTTAACTCGTGACATAGCCGTGCTCTCCTGAAATGGGAAGCATTGAATATGGAATTTGTAGCAGGATAACCCCGTACCAGACATAAGCATGAAGATTCTATAAGTGGGTGAGGGTTGATAGGTTAACAAAATCAGCTGCTTTCAGCCAAAGGAAAGTTACTTTCTACCAAGATTATGCCGAGTTGTATATTAGAGAAATAGTCAGACTAGACGAGTGCCAGTATCTATCATCTCTAACAGAGAAGCACAATTTACGGCTAGATTGGCAGTCATTTCAGAGGTCTGGGGAACGTAGATTAATTTGAGTACAAAGATTCCACCTGCATGCATGGACAGCCGAACGCACCCATCTGCATGTTCGAGGACATGCCAGTTGCCGTGTGCTAGATTTTGGTGGTAACTCGGGATACATTTGCCTCTAATTGAGTTTGTTTATAATAATAGCTATCACTCGCCATCCGCATGGCGCCTTCGAGGCATTATACGGGCGTGAGTTTCCAGATCGCCGGTTGGCTGGTTTGAAGTAGGAATCAGCTGATTGGGCCAGATATTATCTAAAGAGTCAGAAGAGAAGGTAAAGCTTATCGTAGAACACCTACCGACCGCACAGAGCCGCGGTAAATCATATGATGTGAAGGGCGCAGAGACTGAGTTTGATGAATGATCGGGTATTTCAGTATCTCCGATGAAAGGAGTGATGAGATTCGACAAGAAAGGTAAAGCTCAGTCCAAGATTTGTTGGGCCTTATCAGATTCGTCTAAGAATAGGTCGAGTGGCTTATGAGTTGAACTTGCCTCCGAATTAGAATCCAGTCCATCCGGTCTTTCATGCATCTATGCTGAGGAAATGCATAGGAGACCCACTGAGTTCCAAACCAGATATCCAGGTTATAGAAGAGTTGGCGTACGAAGAGGTTCTGCAGCACTTAGGATGCGTATGCATCCGTAGATTGAGAGCCGCTACTGATATTGCGTCTGGCTAAAGTACTATGGCGTAACAGAACCGAGAGGAGATGAGACGGGAGTGAAGAAGATATGAAAATCAGATATCCTCACTTGTTCTAAACCTAGTCAGGCGACATGTAATGCTAGTATTATTATCTTATGCGTATTTTTGGAGTTTGTATATGTATAAATGAAAAGATCAATTTTTAGCTATCACATGAATCCTATAGTATTGTTGTGGAGTACCCGTATTGAACTTTTCCGTGCTCTGTTTCAGGTTTTTGGGATAGTCCATATTACAGGGAAACTTGCCGAAATTTTTCTAGAAATAAGTTGAAGTTGAGAAGTCCTCTAGACAGCTAGCCTTCATTCGAGGATGAATGCCTGGGGAGAATGTTACACCCCGGGGTGACTTGCACATAGATGGCCTATTCGCATGTTGGTTAAGAGTATTTGAAAGCCATACATGCTAGAAAGGCCTGGAAAAGATCGGATGAGAAACTGCCGAACCATCACGGAAGGAGTCAAAGGTGAGCCCCTCCGTGATGGAAGCGTGTCACGAAGGTGGGCCTCCGCTGGCTCCTTGACACGTTGGGCCTGTCCAGGCCCAAGTATATAAAGCCCCACTTCGGGTTTTAATTGGATTAATATCTTAAATTTCCAGAGAGTTCACGGAGGAACAGAGAAACGACGCAACACAGTTGATAATATCCGCCGACACACCGGGCCAAACGAGTCCAAACTAAATTAACCGACACTGAGGTATTAGCAAGAGGGAGCATTCCTACGGATTTAGTTTCGCGAAATTCGGCCGACAAATCGTCGAGCTACCGGAGCTATGTTGCAAGTAGAATTGCTCCAAATTAGTGTCAATGTGCTCCTAGCCCGAAAGTGAATACTTCCTTCGACTTTCAAAAATAGCAAGTTTTTGACCGTTTCATAAGCCTAAGTTTAGGCTATGAATATATCAAAAGTGACGTTGTCTATCAGAATAGTGATGTATTTAGTACTAATTGACGTGTATGTGAATGCAGTTGGGAGAAATAGCTGGAGTAATTTCAATCTGTATTTGGTCTTCGATAGCCTGGATAACTCGAAAGGTATGTAAAAGCCGCCTTCCTGCTAGTAGCTTTAGCCTTGTATATCATAGTAGACTCCGTAATAGAATTCCAGAGTTGTATAATTAGTTTGAGAAGTTCAGTAAGTCTGGTTTGCGTTGTTATATCGTACTCAATCCGAAAGTTAGCAAATAATATGCAAATGACTTAGTTGATATTCCTGTAATTTCCTAATATTAGTCTGTATGATTAATGTAAATATGTTTAGAATAATGTGGCATATAATCAGAATACAAGTTAGTAAAGTAAAATCAGATAGACAGATAGTATCCTCGCGCGATTAGACATTCATGATGATATTTTGCTGCTGTGATTAGCCAAACAGCACATAGTATCTTGGCTATGTATTAGCCTTACAATGCAGATAAAGATCAATGCGTAATCAAGATAAAGCAAAGAAGAATCAGTATAATACAGAAAGAGATCAGAATGAGAAATCAGAATTGATAGTATTTCTTTTCAGCTAAACATGCTTGCTATTTATGTGCCTATTGTTTGTTGAGACTTTGGTCATGGCCGTGAGGGCACCCTTTGAGCGTCCCCGCGCCCCCGGGTTGCACTGTGTCGCCCACCGAGCGGGTGAGTTTACGCTACTCCAAGGAGTGGCATGCCGTCCCTAGTTTGACGAAGATGGGATGAAGCTTTCCCCATATCGTGCTGGTCAAAGATTATTATACAGAAAGCCCTGTGCGACTAGCCTGTGGAGCGGTGTACAAATACGCTCGTATACAAGATATAAGCATGCGAGTCCTTCTCGACTTAATACCCATTTTCTATTTATACTCCTGAGGCTGATGGCCCTGAGCCGCTGGAGACCTAGGGTACGCCGGCAGAGGTGCTCGTAGTTAGCAGATGAGCGGAGTCACTTATTTTTGGCCGATTTTGGACCCTATAGGGGTATATAGATTGTTTGCTTGCTTGGCACCATCCGGATATGGGGGTTGGTATTGGCTCTGCTTGCTATATATATGTATTTATGTGCTATATACTTGCTAATAGAGGCAGCCGCCGCGTCTACAAGCACGCACGCCCTATCAGTACGGTAAAGGTTTGATCCGCCTTATATCAGCTCTTTCGCATTCGCTATCTTCCCCGCTATACGTAATTGCTAGTTATGTTATCTCGTGATTCAGTTGTATTCAGTTGCTTTGGTATACTCAGTACCAGCAGTACTGACGCCCATTGGGGTGCTGCATTACTTGCCTGTAGCTACTTCATAGACGAGGAGGTGATCCCCGTGTGATTCCAGCCACTTATAGTCATCACTGCCATCCTGAGCCCATATCCAGAGGTAGTTTATTTCTTTTTGTTGTACGTATGGTAGGTCGGGTCCCCGTCCTGATCATTTCTATCAGTACTCAGGCAGAGGCTTGCAGATTGTATGTATTTATCTCCCTGTGGTCAGTTAGCCGGTCGTGTGAGGCCGTGCATTGTGTTCACCTGTTTAGTGGTCTTGTTTATGTTGGCCGTGTGAGGCCATAACTTGATAAGAGTGGTGACCTTGCCGGGCCACGTAGCTATTCAGTATTCTCTATGTTGAGTTTCCTCAGATGACTAGACAGCATGGTGGCCTTGTCGGCCCGCATAGGTTCCTTGTTTTGAGTATGTTCTGGTTAGCTGTTATTACATACATTGTGTGGCTATAGGCCCAATGGCGAGGTCGATGAAGGTCCGTTATATAGCCCATTGTTTCCGTAACTGAGATAGAGCTAGCCAGGCACCGATGTGCCTAGGCTCACCAGTCAGCAGTCCAGGTCCTACTAGGGTGACTAGAAAGGCATCCCCAAGGCGGGGCGTGACAATGATTCGGTAAGAGGCAAACTTAGCCCGAGATTCCATTGGGCCTTATCGATTCGTCAAAGAATAGGCCAAGTGGCAATGAGTTGAACTTCTGCTTCAGAATTGTGAACTGCTCATCCAATTTTCCACGTATCTATGCTAAGGTAGTGCATAGGAGACCCTTACAGAGCTGTCCTGGGTCCAGGACGTCCAGGTTATGAAAGAGTCAAGTTATGAAGAGGTTCCGTGAGCTATCTTAGACATACTATTCGTAGATTGAGAACTAAAGATATTGCGTCCGCCAAAGTACTATGACGTAACAGGAACCGGAGAGGGAGGTGACTTGGGAGGCAGAGGAAGATATGAAACCAGATATCTCACTTGTTTCAAGCCTAGTCAGTCAAGAGGTATGTTAGTATTGTTGTTTTATATAGTGTCTTATAGTATATGTATAATGAGATATCGACTTAGTCTTTATGAGATGAATACTATAGTATTAGGTGGAGTACCTGTATTGACTTTTCTACATTTCCAGGTTTTTTGAGATAGTCCATATTACAGGGAAACTCTGCCAAATTTTTTCTAGAAATAAGTTGAGTAAGTTGAGAATCTCTATAAATAGGAAGCTTACATCTTATAACACCCAATGTTCTTAAGGGGGCGAGAATTACACCCCGTACCTCATGTAGATGGCCTATTCGCATGTTGGTTAAGAGTTTTTGGAATGCCATACATGCTAGGAAAAGGCACGAGGAAAGGCCGGATAAGAGATCCTGCTGAACCATCGCGGAAGGAGTAGCGTGAGCCCGCGCATGGCAACGTGCCACTCTGGGAGGGAGGGCCCCGCATTTGGCTCCATATCACGGAGGCCTTGTCCAGGCCCAAGTATATAATCCTCCAACTTCGGTTTTAATGTTAATTTGCTATAATTTTCCAGAGAAGTCGAGAGAAACAGAGGGGGACGAAGGTCTTGATAATTTCCGTCCGATTACGCGTCAAACATGGTCCAAACTCAAATTAATCCTGCATACCGAGGTATTAAGTAGTAAGGAGCATTCCTACGGATTTAGTTTCATGAAATTCGGCCGGCGAATCGTCGTGCTACCGAGCTAAGGTAAGTGGAATTGCCCGCAAATTAGCAGCCATTATACCTTAGCTCCTAGAGTTGAGTATTTCTCCCTTCCGACATTCGAGAAATAGCGATTTTTGACCATTTTTTTCGATAAGCCAAATTGGGCTATATATATATTGAAAGTGATGTTTCTTCCAGAATATTAGCGTATTTAGTTCTAATTGACATATATATGAATGCAGTTGGGAGAAATAGTCAAGTATCACCGAGCTACGCCGCTTAGTCTAGAGAACTCCGGCTAAGGTATGTAAAGCTAATTAATTCGGCAAGTTAGTAATCCAGTATAGTGGGGAAGAAGCGCGTGATGTATAGAAGAAAGAATTCAGAAGTCGAGAATTGAGTCTAGTAGAATCTTAGCAAGCATGTTTTATAATATTATGATATATGTATTTCAAAATAAAAGTTAGTAGCTAAATACTGTATTACGATAATATCTCAAGCATAAAGATAGCCGTACAAATTTCGATAATATCTCGTATATAGTATAGTTCAGTATGAGAATCAGTTTAAAGCAGAAAAGAGTTCAGAATAAGAAATCAATACAAATAGTATTTTCAGATTGAACATGCTTGCTAAACGTATATGTATTGCTGAGACCTCGTTTGTGTTATGAGGGCACCCTTGAGCGTCCTCGCCGCCCCCGGGGTTAGTAACTGTGTCGACCCACCGTGAGGGTGGGGATACGCCACTCCAAGGAGTGTTGTGCCGTCCGCAGTAGGAATTAAGACATGAAGCATTCCCCATATCAGCTGATCAAAGATAGCAAGATAGCTTACCCTAATAGCGCTTTGCCTGTGGGGCATACACATGATACGACAATTACAAAGCCATAGCATAGCACAGAGTGTCCTCCTGGACTGTGACATAGTTATAGCCAGAGGCCATAGCCCAGCCGCGTACTCCATGGGGGCCGGTTGAGGTGCTCGTAGTTAGTAGACGAATGGGAGTGATTTATTTTTGGATGGTTAACCCGGGTAGGGGTATATAGATTGTTTGTTGGCTGGTACCTTCCGCTTTCTATGGGGGCTGGTATTGGTCCTGTTTGTCATATATATATGTATGCTATGTTATTTATTAGCTGATAGCAAATAGATCGCCACGTCGACAAAAAGTATGCTCCCCGCCTTACCTCGCACAATATGCTTGTATCAAATACCATCACCCAGCGCCGTATATTTCACTGCTCTGCCAGAGTTTCTAGTTATGCTGCTTATATTTAGTTATGTTCAGTTTGCTTTGCATACTCGGTACCTCGCGGTACTGACGCCTGTTTGGGGTGCCGCATTACTTGCCTGCAGGTACTCATAGACGAGGAGCCGATCCCTCGTGATTCCTGCAGCCACATAGAGAGCTTGTCACTCACATCCGGAGCTAGACAGCTAGAGGTCTATTTCTTTCTTTTGTTGTACAGTACAGTAGGCCGGGCCCTCACCTCACCATCTTATCCAAAGATTCTTAGAGGCTTGCATATTGTGTGTATATATCTCCCTGTGATTAGTTGTGCCGATCATGTGGGGCCGTATGTGGCGTTTATAGCTGTTTAGCATTGCTATTTGTGTTGGCTGTGGGGCCGTATCTAGTTAGTAGTGGTGACCTTTACCGTCACGATGTTCAATATTTCAGTATTGAGTTAGAGATAACTAGACAGCAGCATGGTGGCCTTGTCGGCCCGCATAGTTTCCTATATGAGTGTGATTCTCGGTTAGCTGATGTTATGGTACAGTGGCTATAGGCCCGCCGGCCGGAGGCTGTATTTACAAACGTTATATAGCCCGTTGATTCCATGAATCTGAGTTAGAGCCACCTGTGCACCGGGGACATGCGCTTAGGCTCGGTGAGTTCAGCAGCCCAGGTCCTAATAGGGCACTAGTGCCAGTCATACCAAGGCGGGGCATGACAAAATAGAACAAAGTTGAGTTACAAGTACAAAATAGAAATAGAGGCAAATTTAAAGGATTGTGCATATGTTTGGCCGTAAATATAGAAGTGAAAAATAATAGTTTAGTGCTATACTAATATGTTTATTATATCATTATTAGGATAATAATAGATAAAGGTAAAAATAATCAACATACGGTATGTGCGGAAAATTATGAGGATAACATATAATTTTTAACTCAAATTCATATTCATTTATTGTAACGATCCGTCCGATCATGATAGCACCCCGATGATTTAAGTATGGGTAAATTTAAAAATTTTTCAAGCCTGGGTGAAGTCCTTGGAATAAAAGGATTATGTGACGTAAAATTTCGAATGGTCTAAGTTAAAATCAGGTGGGCCCAGGCGTAGGGTCGTTGGCGACAAACTGTTTCCGTTATTACGGAACCACTGTAGCGGAAGTATCCTTGCTGCCGCAGGCGATGCGGATTAAAATTTCGCAATTCTATCCCGATTGGGATTTAAAAATGTATTCTCATAAGCTGTGCTGAATAAAAACGCTCCCAAAATAGAAATTAGGATTTATAAACAAAAAGGGAGAGATAAGAAGGCTAGAGAAGGCATGACTTCACCCTCTGTCCATAAAATTTTTCGCAAGAACTCGAAACTTGAGGCAAGCACACAATAGAAAATTTCTCGATGATAGCTTGGTGCCAAAGTAGGCTATGGATTACTTACTTACATATTAGACTTTAATTAGCAAAACGTATATGTGCGTATACTTAATGTGCCATTGATAATAAAGTAGGGAGAAATTCCAAATTAATCACCATTAAAATAGATTATAATCAGTAAGTGTCTATGAGACGGAGGAAATCTGTAGTACCCTATATTAAATAAAATATATTTAAGCAGTAAATAAAAGAATAGAAAAGAAAATAACTTTAATAAAGAGACAAATATACTACAAAGACCAAAAAGGAAAAAGGAGAGGAAAAAAAAGGAAAAAGAAGTCAATGGGCTTAGCCCAAAAGAGAAAGCTGGCGACAATACTAGGGGAAACAAATTGGAGGTGTAGCTCCCTCAATTTCAAAGAGGCGAAGGTGCCCAGTGAAGAAAAAAATCGGCAAAGAAGCATCACTAATTTGATTTTCAAATCCTTTGAATTTTTATGGTATGATTTGTTTTAGCATTCATAAGATTTATATATATATATATGTATTAGGAAACAATGCTAGTAAATTGGGTTATTCATATGTACAAGGAAAGTATTATGAATAACTAAAGGAAAAAAATATATGAATGCCCTTCTACGTTAGAAGACTATGGAATGGTTAGATCATTCATAACGAGAATAAATATATATTTGGCTAATCGAGAGTCAAAAGTGACTCTCGAGGGGTGGGTATTCTAATTTAGCTATGAGTTATCCTAAATAAATAAATTAACAAAAGATCGATATAATGTGGTTATAGATTGATCGAAGGAAGTGATACAGATTGCTCAAGGCGACAAGTTGGGTATTTCAACTAGAGTACTATGAGCAGCAATTTGTGTTTTCATAACTTGCATGTTTGTACATGATTTTGAAAGTAAATTATGTTATAGAATGTTTAAAATTTCATATGGGACAAGTCTTTTACTTGATATGATACCGAAGCATATATTTGAGATGTTTATCGATATTTTAGATGTTCTCGCTATTACTAGATGTGTTTTATTGTTAGTTAAGTTATGGTTTTCATTACCAAAATGAAAGTACATGATTTGATGAAAATTTAAATGCCCTACACTATGTTGATATTTTTTTATTCGCGTACTTATTATTTACAAAGAATAGTATAAATGGGAGCAGACCTTGATGGATCCCGTAGCTAACGACGGGTTCGTTAGACCTGGTGTACCTTGTATTTATAGATTACCATTATATCCCTTAGTAGTGGGAAGGTAGAACTAGCATATAGCTATAGTTTTCCCTCAAATAGGCACCTATTGTAATATTTGACTCCTTCGCTAAAGATTTATAACTATTGACTACTCTAAAGGTAGGGAGCCACACGGATTACATGATTCATTCATGGAAACCTCCCAAAGCATAAGATTTGATATGATAGTATTTACAGATTTTATTATCAAATTTTTAATTGATTTATGCTTACAAGACTGATTATTATTACAGTTTCCCAAAGGAAATTTTTATTTCATCATATTTTTTTATAATCCTACTAGCATGTTTTTTGACTTGTCCCCAATAAAAATAATTGTGGTTAAGTGTTATTACTCTCTGAGCTAGCGACTCACTCCCCGCTATTTTTTGAGAGATCGCAGGTGACGTTGACAAGGATTTCATTAACTAAAGCATTCAAGTTGATAAACTTCTGGTGAGCCTAGCATTTTTTCTCATGGGCAAGGACTTATTTAATTGTTATCGTCTTTATCTTTGAACTCTTAGAGTCGCTCCATAGTCATTTTGTTAGTTCCATGAGTATTCTTTCATTATAACAAACATGTGACTAATACTACATATTCTTCCCATATTCTGGAGATAACTTTAGAACTGTGATGTTGAAAATGGGTTAACTGAGGATGATTATGGCTTGTTTTGGTGTTACTCGTTGTTGTCTATTGATTTCTGAGAAAGGAAAAATTTTGGATAGGCCTAAAAACAAGAAAATCTCAGCCCGATTTTAAAAAAAATTTCTGTTCTGGATTGCATTGGGATTCTATCCCTTAGCGTAGATCGTCGTCCTATATTGGGTCATGACAAAGTTGGTATCAGATTCTTAGGTTAGGTTATTCCTATGACTAATAGGGCACATGTCTGTAGTAGAATCTCAATTATGGTTATGTTGTCGATCATTTCTATAATTGTTATTCTACAATGGTATGATCGGGTGTGTCTTGCCTTTCCTTTTTTATTCCTCCTTATGTGTGGAATTTAGGACCAACTAGATGACTCTAACAGTATTTATTTTGTTAACAAGATGGCTCAAACTCGATTATCTAATGTTAGAGCTATGATAGCCACACCACAAACACCTAATTTCACCTTAGATAGGCAGCAGATTTCCACCGCTAGGGGAAGAGGTGGAGCTCATAGAAAGAGTCGAGGTAGGGGTCGAAGTGCCACCACAAGGAGTCGTATTACCACACAAGAGTTACAAGACAACCTACTCCTGAATAAGTGCTAGCCCACCTCCACTATCATATGAGGGTATTACTGCTGAGGCACTTGCCTCCATGTAGAGAGTCATGGAGAGCTTGGTTGATAAAATAGATAGGCAAGAGAGGATTTGTTAGCATTATACTACACTAGCTCAGACGCATGCACAACCTCAGGAAACTGCACAAACTTATACTTTTGGAAATAAAGAGGTGCCTTTGCAAGAATTCCTGAAGTTGAAGCACCAAATATTCACAGGTTCTGATAGTGTGACTGATCTTCAACATTTCTTGGATGGGACATTCAAGGTATTGCGAACACTAGGATGTTCTAGTGAGAGAGCCATAGAGCTTGCAATGTACAAACTAGAGGACATGACTAATACATGATATAAAATCAAATTACTAGGAAGGCATGCAGGAGCAACACCAGTGACATGGAATGAGTTCAGTAAGTTGTTTATGGGTTATTTCCTTCCTGACAGTATGAGGTAGAAATATGCTAGGGATTTTGAGAGATTGGTACAGACTCCAGATATGGATGTGTCAACATATAACACCAAATTCTGTAAGCTGGATAGATATGCTCCTTGCTTAGTGGCTGATGAAGAAGATCGAGTTTAGAAGTTTGTTAATGGGTTGCTTTGTCGTCTATACAGTGTCGTAGCTCCATGAATGAAAATTTTGACCTAATCAGATGCAGTTGTCCTTGATAGAAAGATAGAAAACAAAGGACGTGAGGAATGTGCAGCTAACGATGTATGTAAGAAGGCCAAGACAGATCACATTTGGGCTAGTGTCGTGTTTTGACCGGAGGGTGCTTTCATTGTGACCAGTTAGAGCATCACCTGAGGGATTTCCCTCAACCTCTAAAGAACTCAAGCCATGCTTTTGTTCAGTTAGCTACACCTACTCCTGCTACTCGTAATACTTCAGATACAGAAAATAGAGGTCGAGATGTTGGAGATTATGCTACTGGAAATTAGGGACATGGAAATGTTGGTAGAAGCCAGGCGAGAGTTTTTGCACTTACTAGAAGAGATGTTCATCTCTCAAATACAGTGGTTATAGGTATTCTCTTAGTTTGTTCATCTGATACACTTGCTTTGATAGATCCATGATTTATGCGCTCCTATGTGTCCTCTTACTTTGCTTTGAGGTTTGATAGACAACCAGAGATGTTAAATTACCTTTTTCTTGTTGCTACTCCCATAGGAGATTCTCTATTAGTTGAATATGTGTATCGAAAATTTCATATTCGAGTAGAGGGTAGAAATACTCTAGTTGACCTAATAGTACTTGATATGATTGACTTTGATATGCTGATGGGCATGGATTGGTTATCTCCTTGCTATGCTACAGTTGACTGTCATGCAAAATAGTCAAGTTTGAGATACCAAATGAGCCTAATTTTGTAATAAAAGGGGGTCAAGTTCTAGAGGTTGGTAAGGTTATATCTCTTACGAAGGCCCAACGTTTATTGAAGAAAGGTTGCATGGGTCTCTTAGCTATGGTAAGGGACATTCTAGAGAAAACACTTAGCATGGAGAAGGTACCAGTGGTAAAAGTATTTTCAGATGTATTTCCTAAGGATTTTCCAGGGTTACCTCCTGTACAAGAGATAGATTTTGGTATTAATATGAAACTTGAGACCCTATCAATATCTATACCTTCATATAGTATGGCACCGACGGAGCTGAACAACAGTTGCACGACTTGTTAGATAAGAGCTTTACTAGTCTGAGTGTATGACTATGGGGTGCACCAATACTATTCATAAAGAAGAAAGAAGGGTATCTAGGAATGTGTATCGACTATAGGCAACTGAACAAGGTATCAATATGAACAAAGTATCCTTTACCTCGTATAGATCACTTGTTTGATTAGTTGCAGGGAGCTGTTGACGTGCCCGTAAGTGTACGGGTCGTGCAAGTAATATAGTGGCTCTTTTTAAGAACCGAATTATCGAACCCACAGGGACTGGACCCATTCCTCTAACTATCCATTTATAGT
>JACEIK010010614.1:0-29381 GCA_018107945.1 Datura stramonium
GGTGATTTTGCCCTGTAGTCCAGTCCCTGTGGGATCGATACTTGGCTTACTTGAGCCACTTACTACTTGTTCGACCACGTGCACTTGCGTGTAGTCATCTCGACAACCGAACAATACCCATGATAGATACTTAGAGAATTCATAAGTTGGGTTAAAACCCCATAGATTATCAACTTAGAATTTTCATGAGTTGAGAAAGGATTGAGCATGAGAGTGGATGGATACACCCATCATAACCCTACATACCTGGGTATATCTTATTTCATAACCCTCTTGAATGCCCAAAGGAAATTGAATAAGAATTGATGAACTTCTAGGCTTGATCACCCTTAGAAACTTCTAGGATTGCATGCAAGGAGAGGGATAGGCTTAGAATGAGCTAAACCCTCTTAGAACACACTTATTTGAGCTTAAAACGACGTAGTTTAGGTCTTAGGAGCTTAGGAATTATGAAAAATCCCTTAATAAATTCGTAGGAAAATACACACAACTAGTCCCAACGATGGACTGGATGGATTGTTGCCTGAGGGGACAACTCATGGCCTGCCTGTTGTTGCCAACACTAGAATTCACACCTTTGAGGGTCACCATGAGGGAAAACATGACTCGTGGTGTACCCAACGACCCGTGGTGACAGAGTCATTATGGGCACTGCCCAAAATTCACATTCATACCAACATCTGACCATGAGTGACCCAACGACTCGTTGCTCTGACCACAAGTCGTGTCTTGTCTCGTGGTCAGCCCCAAATATCAAAATCTTAGCCAACTCCTTCCTACCTCACGAGTCACTTAACAACTCGTGAGGTATTGCACGGGTCACTGGATGACTCGTCCTGTGACCTAGTGCAGGAAATCCTATTTTCTCCATTTCAACCCTCGGTTCTAATCTTAGGGATTTTGGGGTATTACAATATCTCCCCTTTGGGAACATTCGTCCTCGAATGTGGATGAAAATACTGAAAAGATGGGAAATGCAACTGTCATACCAAATACTGAGCATTTAGAGCTGAAAACTTACGGAGTGACTGACTCTAGACTGGATTACATGACTGAAATGAATTCATGAATCATATATACATGCATTGACATGAAAGAATCTGGGGCACATGAACTGATCATGAAACTGCATAAAGTAGTACTAGGGAGGAAACTGATACCTCAAGCTGGAATAGAGCCGGGAGGGAATAGGTGTAGGTATCTAGCCATCATATCTGCTACGGCTTCCCACATAGCTCCCTAAACATATTTATTCCTCCACAAAACCTTTACTGAAGCTACTTCTTTGTTTCTTAGCTTCCAAACCTGACGATCAGGTATTTCCAGCAGAACCTCCTCATAGCTAAGACTATCCTTCACGCCTACGCTCTCCACTAGGACAACCAAAATCGGATTACCCATGCACTTCTTTAAAAGTGACACATGAAATAGCGGATGCACTGAAGACAATTATGAGGGAAACTCCAACTCATATGATGCCTTGCCAACTCGTCTCACAATCTGGTACGGACCAACATAACAGGGACTGAATTTCCCTTTCTTTCTGAATCTCATCACTCCCTTCATGGGAGATACCTTCAAAAATACCCAATCATCAACTTCATACTCAAAATCTCTCCTTCTCATGTCTGCATAGGACTTTTGGCGACTCTGAGCTATTTTCAACCCTTCCCTTATAAGTTGAACCTTCTCCGTAGCCTAATGGACTGAATCTGGTCCTATCAACGAGCTTCACTGACTTCGAACCAACCAATAGGCAATCTACATCTCCGCCCAGAGAGAGCCTCAAACGGAGCCATCTGAATGCTGGAATGGTAGCTATTGTTATATGCAAACTCAATGAGAGGCAAATGAACATCCCAACTACCTTTGAAATCAATCACACATGCTCTCAACATATTTTCAAGAGTCTGAATGATCCGCTTGGCCTAACCATCTGTTTGCGGGTGGAATGTTGTGCTAAGCTTGACTTGAATACCTAGTCCCTTCTGAAATGATCTCCAAAACTGGGAGGTAAACTGAGTACCTCTATCCGATATGATGGACATGGGCAATCCATGTAACCGAATTAAATCTCGAATGTATAACTTAGCATAATCCTCCGTTGAATCAGTAGTTTTGACCTGTAGAAAATGAGCTGCTTTAGTCAACCTGTCTACAACCACCCAAATAGAGTCATAATATTGATGAGTATGAGGAAACCCCATAAAGAAGTTCATATTGATTTCCTCCCACTTCCAAGTAGGAATGCTAATGTCTTGAAGAACACCTCCAGGTCTTTGATGCTCAACCTTCACCGATTGACAATTTGGACACTTAGGCCAAAAATTCCGCTATGTCCTTCATTCCATTCCACAATAGACTTCCCGTAGGTCGCGGTACATCTTGGTACCACCTGGATATATAGAATATCTGGAACCATGAGCCTCATGCAACATCTGCTCCCTCAAGTCATCAACACCCGATACACACAAATGACCCTGGAATCGCAGTACCCCATCTCCCCCTTGGGAGAAGACCTCCACCTTCTAATTCTGAACGGCTTCCTTTAACTTTACTAAAGTAGGATCCTCGTCTTGTGTAGATTTGACGTCGGTCACCAAGGAAAATTCTGATCCATTTAGAACAATGACACCACCATCCGTCGAGCCAACCAGACGAACTCCTAGCCATGAAAGTCGATGCACATCCTTTAGTAACTCTTTCCTCTCCTCATCTTCATGGGACCCACTCTCCATAAAAATCTTGCTAAGAGCATCATCCACCACATTAGCCTTGCCTAGATGATAAAGGACACTCATATCATAATCTTTCAAAAGCTACCACCTCCTCTAACGTATATTCAGATCCGTTTGGGTAAACACGTAGTGTAGGCTTTTGTCGTTCGTAAACACATCCACATGGACCCCGTATAGATAGTGCTTCCAAATCTTTAAGGAAAATACTACCACCGTCAACTCGAGGTGATGAGTTGGATAGTTCTTTTCATGCACTTTCAGCTTCTTGGAAGTATAGGTTATAACCTTACCATGTTGCATTAATACACAACCAAGGATGATCCTCGAGGCATCACTATACACCACAAACCCATCGGTACCCTCAAGTAGGTCAACACTTGTGCTGAGGTGAGTCGAGTCTTCAACTCCTGGAAGCTCTTGTCACAGGCCTCTGACCATTGAAACTTTGCTTTCTTTTGGGTCAACTTAGTCAAAGGTGTTGCAATGGACGAAAACCCTTTAACTAACCTCCAGTAGTAACCAGCTAAGCCCAAGAAACTCCTAATATCCAAAGGACTAACTGGTCTAGGCCAATTCTTCATAGCTTCTATCTTTTGAGAGTCCACATGTACACCTCACTTGACACCATATGACCCCAAAATGCTACTGAGTCTAGCCAAAACTCGCACTTGCTGAACTTAGAATATAACTGGTGATCCTTCAGAGTCTGTAGCACCACCCTCAAATGAGCGGCATGCTCCTCCTTGCTCTGAGAGTATATGAGAATTTCATCTATGAACACAATCACGAACATGTCCAAATATAGCTTGAAAACCCTATTCATCAAATCCATAAAAGTTGCAGGAGCATTTTTTAGTCAAAAAGACATAACTACAAACTTATAGTGACCATACCGAGTCCTGAAAGCTGTCTTCGGAATGTCACTCTCCCGAACCCTAAGCTGATGATACTCGGATTTGAGGTCTATCTTCGAGAAACACTTAGAACCCTAAAGCTGGTCAAACAAATTATCAATCCTGGGGAGGGAATACCTGTTCTTGATAGTGACCTTGTTTAATTGCTGGTAGTCAATGCACATACGAAGGGAACCATCCTTCTTCTGGATAAAGAGAATCGGTGCACCCCACAGGGATTTGCTTAATATGATGAAACCCTTGTCTAAGAGATCTTTCAACTGCTCCTTCAACTCCTTTAGCTCAACTAGACCCATTCTATAAGGAGGAATAGATATAGGTTGTGTATCGGGAAGAAGGTCAACACCAAAATCAATCTCCCGCTGAGGAGGAATTCCCGGTAAATCATCTAGAAACACGTCTAGATATTCTCACACTACAAGAACGGACTGGATAGTCGGGGTTTTGGACGTAGCATCCTTAACCCTAACTAGATGGTACACGCAACCCTTAGAAATCATCTTTCTGGCCTAGGTAGAAAACGAAATGACCTACAGGCATAGCTAAACTACCCTTCCACTCTAGGACTAGTTTTGTCACGACCCGAACGAAGTCTCGGATCGCAACATGGGACAAGGAGCCCCGAGAGACTCCAAGTCGACCCATGGCATAAGAATACATCTAACTCGGTCAACGAAATTGAATAATCAACAATATAATCATAGAGAAAGTCTAAACTTAAGAATAACATCACAATACACAATTTGAAGCTAAATACATCCTTTGTCTGAAAAGCCTCTAAACATGACAAGTTGATGGGACAAGACACCAACTAATCAATAAAACTGAAACTGAATACATAGAGGAAATCTGAATAAGTCTAGTCCTCGGGAGATGATGACTCACCAACAAACGTAAGATGCTAACTCTGATAAGCTAACTATGAACGGGGCTGAACCTGAGATTTGAATCCTATATCACAAAATGATACAGCATAGAGTATACAGTCAGTATGTGAAATGTACCGAGTATGCAGGGTAAGTAAAACTGCTTAAGTAAAATCATTTAAAGACAATGCATAATGTAAATGTAAACATCAAGAATCTAAGAGTAGGGCTTGCATGCATTCTTTTTGAAATCATGATCTCATCATAATATAACATGTCTTATCATAAGATATCATGACATAATCGATTGAATCAAAGCTGAAATCTAGTATTTATAAGTAAAGCTGAACATTGAGTCAAACATGCTTTAGAACATGATTACATATGTAAATCTCATGAGTAATGAACATGCATAACTGAAATTATGAGGATCAATGGGAGACTCGTCTTTTAACTGACATACCACGATAGAGCTTACGTGGTACCAACTATCCCATTCAAGTGGGTAGAGCAATCCATAGCCTTGTCAGGGCTAGGGCCAATACCATGATATAAATATCAAGCTAAAGTCCCATTTGGTCAAGGGAAGCTCACAAGGGAAGTCCCAAAGTCATAATGTATAAAACTACGTTGGCGTGTAGTTCTGAGGCATAGGTTGATCAACCCTTAGCCTGCTCGGTGCTAGCCACTACTCCCAAAAACATGCATATGCTCTACATCATTATTAAATGAAGCTCAACATCATCTATTTATGAAGCTCATAAATCAAATACATCTCAAAGCAAAAATCATGCATAAGAGAAGCTTTAACTCAAACCATACCACAAGCTGAAAGATAATTGGGAGTCTTTGCTCCAAAACCATGTGGTAAGCTATGCATATGAAAATATTTACTCAAACATACCACAAATTGAAAGTATAAGTGGGAGCCTTCGCTCCAAAATAATGTGGTAAGCTTAATTCGAGAAATCATCAATCATACTTTGAACATAGGGCATTTACCAAAGCTTTTTCATACTTGAAAATACTCAATTCATATCGAAAATATGATTATAAACATAGGTAGCTTGAAAACACACTCTTCATCATAATGTCTCATCATCATCATGCATTCATCACAAATCTCATCTTTCATGAACTTTTCAATAATGGGTTTTTTAATTCATAAAGCTAGAAACATGATTTTTATTTGAAAACATTATAAAACTTGCCCATGCTTCACAATTCAATAGTAGAAATGTATTTATATCATACCCATGTAAAGAATTAGGAAATTCATGCATTGGGTTAAAACCCCATAGAATAGTCATAGATCATTCATGATTTAGAGAGGGTTTGCGCATGGGTGTGAAAGGAATCACCCAATCATAACCCTACATACCTGTTGGTAGTTGATTCTTACACTTCTTTAGATTCCCAATAGGAAATTGAAGAGAAATTGATGAATGCTAGGATTGATCACTCTCTCTAGTATTCCACCTTGCATGCATGAATGAATGAGACCTAAAATGAACTTAACCCCTTTAAAAGTCAATGTTACTAACTCAAAACTACGTAGTTTTGGCCTTTAGAAGCTTAGGAATTACAGAAAAGCCCTTACTAAATTTGCAGAAAATAACTGTCAGGTGGTCCCAACAAGGGACCTAACGACTCGTTACTCTAGGCCACGACTCGTGGGGTCTTCCATTAAGTACACTGCTCATCTGATCACCTGGGCTCGTCACGGGCAACCTCACAACTCGTTACTGGTCACCACGACTCGTGGTCACCACCCGTTAAGTACACTGCCTCCATGCCAATTAATTCTTCAGTTAGCTGACCACGACCCTCCCCATGAATCGTGGGGACTGACCACAACTCACGGGGTCCTTCCGTCGAGTACACTGCCTTTCTTCCTTCTCTTTTCCTTCTCACCCACCCCATGACTGACCTAACAACTTGTGGGGCCTAACCACGAGTCGTGGTCATGCCTGTAGGTTCTCATCTTCTCAAGTTCAATTTCAGTCCCTGGCCTTCCCCACGAGTCATATCACAACTCGTGGGTTGATCTCACGAGTCTCCCCACGACTCGTTTTGTGCCTGATGTCAAATTTCAACTTTTCTCCGTTTCAACTCCTGGGTCTGATCTTTGGGCTTTTGGGGTATAAAAATATCTCCCTCTTGGGAACATTCATCCCCGAATGTTGGAAAATATACAGAAAAGCAGGGAAATGCAATTATTATATTCACATATTGAGCATTTAAACCGAAAAACTAACGAAATGACTACCGCTGATTCAAACTACATAGCTGAACTGAATTCATGAATCATATACACATCCATATACATATAAGAAACTTGGACATATAAACTGAACATGAAAACTAAATAGAGTTTTAGGTCAAAACTGATACCTCATGTTGGAACTAAGCCGACAGAGAATAAATGTGGGTATCTAGACATCATATTCGCTTCGGCTTCTCGCATAGCTCCATCAACCTACTGATTCCTCCATAACACTTTAAATGAAGCTACTTCCTTGTTCCTTAGCCTTCGAACCTGACAATCCAATATTTCTACTGGAACCTCCTCATAACTGAGGCTGTCTTTTACACCAACACTGTCCACTGGGACAACTAGAGCTGGATCACCCAAACACTTCTTCAAGAGCGACACATGGAATACAGGATGCACATAAGCTAATTTTGAAGGCAACTCCAACTCATAAGCCACCTTGCCAACAAGTCTCACGATCCTGTATGGGCCGACATAGCGGGGACTAAGTTTCCCTTTCTTTCCGAACCTCATCACTCCCTTCATGGGAGACATCCTCCGAAATACCCAGTCATCGACTTTAAATTCTAATTCTCTTCTTCTCACGTCAGCATAAGACTTTTGGCGACTCTGGGAAGTTTTCAACTGGTCCCTTATCAATGGAACCTTCTCCATAGCCTCGTGAACTGAATCTGATCCTATCATCACCGCTTTTCCAACCTCAAAACATCCAATGGGCGACCTACACCTTTGCTCATAGAGAGCCTCGAACGGTGCCATCTGGATACTAGAATGATAGTTGTTATTATATGGAAACTCGATAAGTGGAAAATGCTCATCCCAGCTACCTCTAAATTCGATCACGCATGCTCTCAACATGTCTTCGAGGGTCTGGTTTGTCCGCTCTTCTTGACCATCCGTTTGCGGGTAAAATGCTATGTTGAGCTTAATCTGTGTACCCAATCCTTTTTTAAATGACTTTCAAAACTGAGAGGTAAATTGAGTACCTCTATCTGAAATGATGGATAAGGGCACTCCATGCAATCGGACTAGATCTCGAATATACAATTTTGCATAATCCTCCTCCGAATCCGTGGTCTTGAACAGTAGAAAATGAGCGGCCTTGGTCAGTCTGTCTACCACAACCCAAATGGAGTCATATTGTCGACAAGTACGGGGTAAACCTATGATGAAGTCCATGTTAATTTCCTCCCACTTCCAAGTTGGAATGCTGATATCCTGAAGTACACCTCCCAGTTGGTGCTCAACCTTTACTTGCTGATAGTTCGGACACTTGGACACGAATTCCGCGATATCCTTCTTCATACCATTCTACCAATAGATTTCCCGTAGGTCACGGTACATCTTGGTGGCACCTGGATGGATAGAATAACTAGATCCATGAGCCTCATGCAACATTCGGCTCCTCAAATCATCAACATCCAGAACACATAGGCAACCCTGGTACCGAAGCACACCATCTCCCCCTTTGGAGAATACCTCTACCTTCTGATTTTGAATGGCTTCCTTTAACTTTACCAAAATTGGGTGCTCATCTTGTCTATCTTTTACATCAGTCACCAAGGACGATTCCGATCCATTTTGAACCACAAAACTGCCATCGGTCGAGTCAACCAACCTAACTCCCAACCTTGCGAGTCGATGCACATCATTCACCAAATCCTGTTTCCCTTCATCTACATGGGACACTCTCCATAAAGAGCCCACTAAGTGTGTCCGCTGCCACATTGGCCTTACCTAGATGGTAAAGCACACTCATATCTTAGTGCTTGAGTAGCTCCAACCACCTCCTTTGCCGAAGATTAAGATCCTTCTAAGTAAACACATATTGAAAGCTCTTATGGTCCGTAAATATATCCACGTGGACCCCATACAAATAATGTCTCCATATCTTCAACGCGAATACCACCGAAGCCAATTAAAAATCATGGGTGGGGTAGTTCTTATCATGAACTTTCAACTGTCTCGAGGCATATGCTATAACCTTCCCATGCTGCATCAATACACACCCAAGTCCAATCCTTGAAGCATCACAATACACCACGAACCCATCAGTAACCTCTGGTAGAGTTAACACCTGTGTTGAGGTAAGTCGAGTCTTCAACTCTTGGAAGCTCTTCTCACAAGCCTCCGACCATTGGAATTTCACCTTCTTCTAGGTCAATTTGGTCAATAGTGCTGCAATCGATGAGAAACCTTCAACGAACCTTCGATAGTAGCCAGCTAAACCTAAGAAGCTCTAAATATCTAAAGGATTCACCGGTCTAAGCCAGTTCTTCACCGCTTCTATTTTATGAGAGTCCACTATTATGGCTTTGCTTTATATCACATGGACCAAAAATGTTATAGAGTTCAACCAAAACTCACACTTGCTGAATTTGGCATACAAGTGACGATCTTTGAGAGTCTGAAGCACTATTCTCAAAGGAGAGGCATGTTCCTCCTCACTTTGAGTGTATATCAGGATGTCATTAATAAACACAATCACGAACATATCCAAGTATGGCTTGAACACCCTGTTCATCAAGTCCTTAAAAGTTGCAGGAGCATTTGTTAGTCCAAAAGACATAATTACAAACTCATAATGTCCATACCGCGTCCTGAAGGATGTCTTCGGGATGTCCCACTCTCGAACTCTGAGCTGATGGTACCCGGACTGGAGATCTATCTTTGAGAAACACTTAGCACCCTAAAGCTGGTCAAATAAATCATCAATTCTGGGTAAAGGATACTTGTTCCTAATGGAGACTATGTTCAATTTCCGATAATCGATACACATTCGAAGAGAACCATCTTTCTTTCGGACAAAGAGCACTGGTGCACCCCATGGGGACTTTCTCGATCTAATGAAACCCTTATCTAACAGGTCCTTTAACTGTTCTTTCAACTACTTTAGCTCAACTGGAGCCATTCTATAGGGAGTAATAGATATAGGTTGCATGTCGGGAAGAAGGTTAATGCCTAAATCGATCTCCCTCTCGGGAGGGATTCCGGGTAAATCATCTGGAAATACCTCTGGATACTCACACACTACTGGAACTGACTAAATAGTCGGGGTCTTAGATTCAACATCCTTAACCCTAACTATATGGTACACACAACCCTTAAAAATCATCTTTCTAGCCTTAAGGTAGGAAATGAAATGACCTACAGGCACAACTGAACTACCCTTCCATTCTAAGACCGGCTCACCCAAAAATCTGAACACTACTGCCCAGGTTCTACAATTAACTGAAGCATAACATGCAAATAGCCAATCCATGCCGAGGATAACCTCAAAATCGATCATGGATAACTCTATCAAATCTATTGAGGTGGCCTTCTGAAGGACTAAGACTAGGCAACATCTATACAACCATCTAGCTATGATTGAGTCACCTACTGGAGTAGAAACTGAGAAGGGTTCTGAAAAGACTTTGGGACTGACTCCGAAGGTACTGGACACATAAGGTGTCACAAAAGACAAGGTAGCCCACGGATCTAACAGAGCATAAACATCAAGATGGAAAACTCGCAACATACCAGTGACTACATCCGGGGAGACATGCTGCTCCTGGAGGGATACTAAAGCATAGAATCTGTTCTGGAGCTAACCGCCGCCTGTGCTAGTAGATTCTCCCATATGTGATAAGCATGCAGGTGGGGCTGCTGAACTAGAAGTTGGGCCTCAGCCCCCATCATGATCCTACCTCACTGCTGGGTAATCTCTGAGCATATGTCCGGGCTTTCCACACCCGAAACACGCACCTATACCTACTAGACACTGGCCCATGTGACCTTGGCCACACCTGCGGCAAACTGGAACACTAGAATCTGCGGGTCTGCTGCTCTGACCCCTGGAGCCTGATGCTCTTTCCCCTATGAATATGCCTCAGTTTGGATGGTACACTCAATGCTGAAGATGTTGGGGTTGATGATCTCTAGTGGGTCTGCTGTCGGTGCCTACCTACTGACCTCAGCTGTGAGAATTTGTGGTCAAAGGTCCTGGCCCTCTTGGCCTCCCTCTCTTTTAGATGTGTCACCTCCATCTACTGGGCGTACAAGACTATTCGAGGGAAATCCATATCCTGATGGAGCATAGAGGTCTTGCAATCCTTTTCCAAATAGTCCTCTACTCCATGAATGAATCTACTCACTCGCGCCCTCTGATCAGACACTAACTCTGGGGCGTACTTTGATAGGCGAGTGAACTCGAGGGAACGCTCTTGTATCCTCATCCTCCCTTGCTTCAAATTTACGAACTCAGCTGCCTTCAGCTCCCTCATCTCACGAGGGAAGAACCGATCCAAGAATGCAACATGAAGCTCATCCCATATGATAGGGCCTGCTTCGGCGACCCTGTTATCCTTCCATTAGAAAAAGAAGATATGAGCGACCCCTTTCAAGTGGTACGAGGACAACTCCGCACACTCAACTCCATTCACCCCCATGATTTGGGTGATCTTCACAATCTCATCTAGGAACTCATGCAGGTCCTCATCTACTTTGACCCGAGGAACTCTGGCGGGTTCATTCTCAAGAAGTCTCGAACTCGAGCCGCCGCTACACTGCCATTTTACAGAACATGCGCAACCACCTGCTAATTGACTTGAGCATTCAAGGACTGCGCAAGCATCTGAATAGCTACCCAAAACTCAACATGGAAAACTGGCTCCGGCCTGGTGCTCCTAAACTGGTGGGGCCTGCTGGTGCCCATTTCCATTGCCATCCTTGTGGCCTTCTCCATTCCCATTCTTTCTACCATTCATTCTTCGTAGATCCATGATTCTGCAATTGCGAATAACATGAATTAAATCTATAGGAAGGCATTTCCATCGCACGACATAGATCACGAAAGAAGGAAACATTTCCTAAATGTCTCGTAGCCTCTTTGTCATAAGTTTGGCACACTTCACACCCATGAAAAAGACTCTACTTAATGCAGCTTTCAAACACCCTAGGACATTTCAAACCGATTTCTCTTATACCAAGTTTGTCACGACTTGAACGGAGACCTGAATCGCAACACGGGACAAGGAGCCCCCAGAGACCCCAAGTCGACCTATGTCATACGCATACATCTAAATCGATCAATGAAATTGAATAATCAACAATATAATCATAGCGGAAGTCTAAACGTAAATATAACATCATAATACACAATCTGAAGCTAAATACATCCTTTTTCCGAAAAGCCTCTAAACATGACGAGTTGATGGGACAAGACCCTAACTAACTCAATAAAATTGCAACTGAAAATACATAGAGGAAATATGAATAAGTATAGTCCTCGGGATATGAGGACTCACCAACAAACGTAAGATACAAACTTTGATAAGCTGTCTATGAACGGGGCTGAATCTGAGAGCCGGATCCTGTATCATGAAATGATGCAGCATAGAGTATGCGGTCAGCACGTGGAATGTACCGAGTATGCAGGGTAAGTAAAACCACTTAAATAAGTAAAATCATTTAAAGATAATGCATAATATAAAGGTAAACATCAAGAATCTGAGAATAGGGTTTGCATGCATTAGTTCTGAAATCATGATCTCATTATAATATAATATGTCTTATCATAACATATCATGACATAATCGATTGACTCAAAACATAAATTTGGTATCTATAAGTAAAACTGAACATTGAATCAAACCTGCTTTAGAACATGCTTACATATGTAAATCTCATGAGTAATGAACATGCATACTAAAATCATGAGAAATAATGGGAGACTCGTCTTTTAACCGACAAACCACGATATAGCTTCCGTGGTCCTAACTATCACACTCAAGTGGGTAGAGCCATCCAAAGTCTTTCCAGGTTTAGGGACGATACCATGATATCGATATCAAGCTAAAGGCCCATTTGGGCAAGGGAAGCTCACAAGGGAAGTCCCAAAGTCATAATGTATAAAACTACGTTGGCGTGTAGTGTTTAGGCATAGGGTGATCGACCCTTAGCCTGCTTGGTGCTAGATACTACTCCCAAAAATATGCATATGCTCTACATAATTATTCAACAAAGCTCATAAATCAAATACATTTGAAAGCAGAAATCATGCATAAGAGAAGTTTTAACTCAAACCATACCACAAGCTGAAAGATAATGGGGAATCTTTGCTCCAAAACCATGTGGTAAGCTATGTATATGAAAAGCTTTAACTCAGACATACCAAAAGCTGAAAGTATAAGTGGGAGCCTTCGCTCCAAAACCATGTGGTAAGCTTAATTCGAGAAATCATCAATCATACTTTGAACATGGGGCATTGCCCAAAGCTTTGTCATACTTGAAAATACTCAATTCATATCGAAAACATGATTATAAAAATAAGTAGCTTGTAAACATACTTTTCATCATAATATCTCATCATCATCATGCATTCATCACAAATCTCATCTTTCATGAACTTTTCAACAATGGGATTTTTAATTCATAAAGCAAGAAACGTGATTTTTAATTTAAAACATTATAAAACTCACCCATGCTTCACAATTGAATAGTAGAAACGTATTTAAATCATACCCATGTAAAGAATTAGGAAATTCATGCATTGGGTTAAAACCTCATAGATTAGTCATAGATCATTCATGATATAGAGAGGGATTGGGAATGGGTGTGAAAGGAATCACCCATTCATAACCCTACATACCTGTTGGTAGCTTATTCTTACACTTCTTTAGATGCCCAATAGGAAATTGAAGAGAAATTGATGAATTCTAGGCTTGATCACCCTCTCTAGTATTCTACCGTGCATTCATGAATGAATGAGGCCTAAAATAAACTTAACCCATTTAAAAGTCACTATTCATAACTCAAAATGTCGTAGTTTAGGCCTTAGAAGCATAGGAATTACAGAAAAGCCCTTACTAAATTCGCAGAAAATAACTGTCAGATGATCTCAACGAGGGACCTAACGACTCGTTACCTTGGGCCACAACTCGTGGAGTCGTCTGTTAAGTACACTGCTCATCTGATCACCTGGGCTCATCATGGGTAACCTCACGACTCGTTACTGGTGACCACGACTCGTGGTCACCACCCGTTAAGTACACTGCCTCCATGCCAACTAATTCTTCTATTAGCTTAACACGACCCTCCCCACGAATCGTGGGGACTGACCACGACTTGTGGGGTCCTTCCGTCAAGTACACTGCCCTTCTTTCTTCTCTTTTCCTTCTCACCCACCCCTCGACTGACCTAAAGACTCGTGGGGCCTAACCATGAGTCGTGGTCATACCCTTGGGGTATTATCTTCTCAAGTTCAATTTTATTCCCTGGCCTTCCGCACGAGTCACATCATGACTCGTGCATTGATCTCACGAGTCTCACCATAACTCGTTTTTTGCCTAATGTCAAATTTCAACTTTTCTCCATTTCAACTCCCCGGTCTGATCTTTGGGCTTTTGGGGTATAACATGTTTAACCGAAAATCGAAACTCTACCGCACGGGTTCTACAATTTACTGAGGCATAACATGCATGTAGCCAATCCATGCGAGAGATAATATCAAAATTTGTCATGGCTACTAGCTCTACTAAATCTGCTGAGGTGACTTTCTAAAGAACTGTGATAGGGAAATTCATATAAACTTGTCGAGCTATAACAGAATAACCAACTGGAATAGAGACTGAGAAGTGTTCTGATAGGATTTCGGGACTGAGTTCGAAACTACTAGAAACATAGGGCATCAAAAAAGGTAAGGTAGACCCTGGATCTAACAATGCATATACATCAAGATGGAATACTCATAACATACCAGTGACTACATCTGGGGAGGCCTCCTGCTCCTGACGAGACGCGAGGGCATAGAATCTGTTCTAACATTAACCTCCACCTGCACCAGTGGACGCTCCCTGCTGAACTGAGCATGCTGGTGGGGCTTCTGTGCTAGTGGATGGGTCTCGACCTCTTCCATGACCCTGTCTAGATGCTGGGCAATCTCTTAGCATATGTCTGGGCTTCCCACACCCAAAATAAGCACTTGAACCTACTAAGCATTGACCCATGTGCCTCTAGCCATACCTGTCACAAGCTGGAATACTGGGTTCCACAAATCTGCTCCCGTGATCTCGAGAACCTGATGCTCATCCCCTTTGGTCGCGCCTAGGTCTGGATGGCACACTTGTTGCTGATGGTGCTGGGGCTGATGATCTTGGGTGGGACTGCTGACGGTGCCCACCACCAGGTCTCTGTTGGGAGAATCCCAAGCTATCAGTCATGTTCCACTTCGCCTCTCTCTCCTACTCACTTACATGCACCGCCTCTATCTGCTGGTCATACAGAACTATCTGTGAGAAATCAATGTCCTAATGAAGAATTATGGTCTGACAATCTTTGACCAAATAGCCCGCTATCCCATGCCCGAATCGACTCACTCGAGCCCTCTCGTCTGCCACCATCTCAAGTGCATATTTGGAAAGGCAGGTAAACTCTAGAGCATACTCCTGAACCATCATGTTGTTCTTTCTCAAGTTCACAAATTCTGCTGCTTTGATCTCCCTCATTTCACGGGGGAAGAAACGATCCAAAAATGCGGTATGGAACTCATCCCATCTAATAGGGCCTGCTCCAACTGCCCTACCATCCTTTCACAGTCTGAACCAGATATGTGCTACCCCCTTCAGCTGATAAGAGGCTAAATCTACGCACTCCTCCCCAGTCACCCTCATGATTTGGGTGATATTCTAAATCTCATCAATAAACTCATGGGGATCCTCGTCCACCTTCGACCCAAGGAACTTTGGAGGGTTCATCCTCGAAAAATCATTGACTCTCGCTGCTGCTGCATTCCCATTCTAAGGGACATGCACTACCGTCTATTTTTTGACTTGGGCGGTCAAAGCCTGAGCTAGCATTTGAATGGAAGCCCTAATCTCTGCATGGGCCACCTGCTCTGGCACATGATCCCCGAGAGCTAATGGGGTCTACTGGTGCCCGTCTCCGTTGCCATTATATAGCCATTTCCATTTCCGTTTCTTCTTCCGTTAAATTGGTGAGGAGGCATGATTCTGCAAACGCGTGTAGTATGAGTTACAAGGATGGAAAGACATTTCATCACACTACATAGATCATGAAAGAAGGGAAAATTTCCTAAACGTTTCATAGCCTCTTCGTCATAAGTATGGTGCACTACACACCCATGAAAAAGACTACTTAACGCGACTTTCAAACACCCTAGAACACTTCAAAACCTATCACTCTGATACCAAGTTTGTCATGATCCAAACATAGGCCTAGATCGAGACACGGGAAAAAGAACCCCGAGAGACTCGAAGAACCCCGAGAGACTTGAAATCGACTCATAGCATGAACATGACATATAAACTCAACATAATAATGCAGAAGTATAACATATATAAAATAGCGGAAGTATGGGAATCTGATAACATCAAATATCTGAATGCATAACAAAAATTTGGAACTGAAACATTCTAGGGCTGATAAGCCTCTACATACTTATGAGTTGATGGGACAAGACCCCAACTAACTCACTAAGACTGAAACTGAAAATACTGTACATAAACTGATAGAAGGGTCATCGAAGGATGATGACTCACCAACTCTGGCTGAGGAGATGCTACTTTGAGGATCTAGCTAACGGCGGGACTGAACTTGAATATCTGAGCCTGTATCATGAAACGATATAGCATAGAGTATGTGGTCAGTACATGGAATGTACCGAGTATGCAAGGTAAGTAAAACCACTAAGTAAGTAAAATTAGAGATCATGCATATCATAACACATTTCATGATAAGAGTTTGAGAGCAGGGCTTGCATGCTATAATATGAAAAAATGATATAAACATAACTAAATTTCATAACTAAATCGAATGACCCAAAGCTGAAACAGATTATTCATAAGTAAAAATGAACATTGAGTCAAACCTTCTAAAAACATTATATCATAACTGGTGAACATGCATAACTGAAATCATGAGGAACAATGGGAGACTCATCATGTAACCGACATTACCACGACAAAGCATACATGGTCCTGGCTATTACATTCAAGTTGACAGAGCTGTCCAAAGACTTGTTAGGGCTAACGACACTATCATGATATCGATATCAAGCTGAAGGCCCATAGGGGGCAGGGGATGCTCACAAGGGAGGCCCCAAATAATCTGATCATACCTACATTGGTGCGTAGTTCTAAGGAACAGGGTTGACTGACCCTTAGCATACTCGGTGCTAAACACTACTCCCAAAAACATTCATATGCTCTCCATCATTTTTAAATGAAACTGAACCATCTTCTAGTGAAGAAGCTGAATCATAACCATACATGCATAATATGAAATCATAACATGAGGAGACTTGGGTAAAACCATACCACAAGATGAAAAGAGTGGGAGTCTAGACTCCAAAACCTATGTGGTAAGCTTATAACATAGAATCGAGATAAATCTTTTGTGACAACCTATGGTTCTAGCAGTTTCGGAGTCAGTCCCAAAATCTTATCAGAAACATTCTCAGTCTCTACTCCAGTCGGTGATTTAGTTATAGCTTGACGAGTATATTGAAATTGCCCTATCACAGTCCTTTAGAAAGTCACCTCAGCAGATCTAGTAGAGTTAGCAATGATCGATTTTGATGTTATCCTCAACATGGATTGGTTATATGCATGTGCCACATCAGTCAATTGTAGAACCCGTGCAGTAGAGTTCAGATTTTTGGGTGAACCAGTCTTAGAGTGGAAGGATAGTTCAGTCGTGCCTATAGGTCGCTTGATTTCCTACCTTAAGGCCAGAAAGATGATTTATAGATGTTGCGTGAACCATCTAGTTAGGGTTAAGGATGCTATGTACGAAACCCCCACTATCCAGTCAGTTCCTATAGTGTGTGAGTATCCATAGGTGTTTTCAGATGAATTACTAAGAATCCCTCCTGAGTGAGAGATCGACTTTGGAATTGACCTTCTTCTCTATGCGCAGCCTATATCTATTCCTCCTTACAAAATGGCTCCAGCTAAGCTAAAGGAGTTGAAGGAGAAATAAAAAGACCTCATAGACAAGGGATTCATCAAACCTAGAAAATCCCCATGAGATGCACCAGTTCTCTTTGTCCGCAAGAACGATGGTTCCCTTCGGATGTGCATTGATTATCGATAATTGAACAAGGTCACCATCAAGTATAGGTATCCTCTCCCCAAGATTGATGATTTGTTTGACCATATTCAGGGTGCCAAGTGCTTTTCAAAAATAGACCTCAGGTCCGGATACCATCAGCTCAGGGTTCGGGAGAGTGACATCCCGAAGATAGCCTTCAGGACTCAGTATGGTCACTATGAGTTTGTAGCTATTCTTTTGGACTAATGAATGATCCTGTAGCTTTTATAGATTTGATGAACAAGGTGTTCAAGCCATACTTGGATATTTTTGTGATACTGTTCATAGGTGACATCCTTATATACTCTTGGAGCGAGGAGGAGCATGCTGCTCATTAGAGGGTGGTGCTACAGACTCTGAAGGATCGCCAGTTGTATGCTAAATTCAGTAAATGCGAGTTTTGGTTGAACTTAGTGTCATTTTTGGGTCATGTGGTGTCAAGTGAGGGTGTACAGGTGGACTTTCAAAAGATAGAAGCGGTGAAGAATTGATCTAGACCGGTGAATCCTTCGGATATCAGGAATTTCTTGGGTTTAGTTGGTTATTATCGGAGATATTTTGTGGGGTTTTCATCCATTGTAGACCCGTTGACTAAGTTGACCCAGAAGAAAGTGAAGTTTCAATTGTTAGAGGCTTGTGAGAAGAGCTTCCAAGAGTTGAAGACTCGACTCACCTCAACATCGATGTTGATCGTACCTGAGGGTACCGAGGGGTTTATGGTATATTGTGATGCCTCGAGAATTGTCCTTGGTTGTGTACTCGTGCAACATGGTAAAGTTATAGCCTATTCTTCCAGATAGCTAAAAGTTCATGAAAAGAATTATTTTACTCAAGATCTTAAGTTGGCGGCGGTAGTATTTTCCTTGAAGATTTGGAGACACTATTTGTACAAGTTCCATGTAGATGTGTTTATGGACCACAAGAGCCTATAGTACGTGTTTACGCAAAAGGATTTAAATCTACATCAGAGAAGGTAGTTGGAGCTTTTGAAGGATTATGATATGAGTGTCCTTTACCATCCGGGTAATGCTAATATGTTGGTAGAGCTCTTAGCAGGCTTTCTATGGAGAGTGTGTCCCATATAGATGAGGAAAGGAAAGAATTAGTGAAGGATGTGCATCGTCTTGCATAGCTAGGAGTCCGTCTTAACGACTTGACCGATGGTGGTGTCGTTATTCAAAATGGTTCAGAATCATCCTTCGTGACTGAAAATAAAGCTAGACAAGACGAGGATCCTATTTTGGTAAAGTTGAAGGAAGTCATTCAGAATCAGAAGGTAGAAATCTTCTTCAAAGGGAGAGATGGGGTGCTTCGATATTAGGACCACTTATGTGTTTCAGATGTTGATGATTTGAGAGATTGGATGTTGCACGAAGCTCATGGTTCTAGATACTCTATGCATCCAGGTTCCACCAAGGTGTACGGTGACCTACTGGTAGTCTATTGGTGGAGTGGCATGAAGAAGGACATAGCAGAATTTGTGGCTAAACGTTCGAATTGTCAACAGGTGAAAGTGGAACATCAAAGACCTAGAGGTGTGCTTCAAGAAATTAGTATCCCAATATGGATGTGGGAGGAGATCTATATGAACTTCATCACAGGGTTGCCTCGCACTCGTTGACAGTATGACTCTATTTGGGTGGTTTTGGACAGGTTGACTAAGGCAGCTCATTTTTTATCGGTCAAAACTACCAATTCAGCGGAGGATTATGCTAAGTTATACATTCGAGAGTTAGTTCAATTGCATGGTGTCACGCCAGAGTCTACACCCTGGACAAAACACGGTACCTGGAGCCACAAGTGACCCCAAGTCAACCCCTGGTCTATCATACACTGGCATTTTGAGTGACATAAAAATACATACAGCGGAAGTTTAAAGCAAAAGTAAAAGTACTGGAAAGATATAAAATTGGTTCATAATATTTGAAAATATTAGAACAAAACTACAAATCTGAAAACCCAATTTGCGTCTGAAAACCGAATTTGCGTTTGAAAGCCACAAAAATTGATGAGTTGTTGGGAGAAGCCCCCAGCTAACACCAAAACTAAATAGAAGAAAAGAAAATGTAACTAAATAAAATAATCTCTATCCTCGAAAGATGAGGACTCACAGACTAGAACTGCTAAAGTCTTCGGAGAGTGATCGGCTAGCGAGGCTGAGACAAAGATCCTGCAGCTGTATCATAAAATGATACAACATAAAAGAATGTGTCAGTACTTTGAATGTATTGAGTAAGTGAGAGACACCATTCACAAGGAATAAATATGCTGAACTGAATAGACATACAATGAGAACTGAAAATGCTAAAACCGAATAACTGTAATAAAATGTAATGGTCTAAAAGACCTTGTCTGATGGTCAAGGACATGCTCTAAATCTACGATACTAATCTGAAAACTATGTTGAGCTGTTATAAACTGACTAATCTGAGACTGAACTGAGCTGACTAGTGGAAGAGGTTATAACCGACATATAACCACGTGAGCTAGACGTGGAGTCCGATGTATACACCCCATCGGTAGGACCCAATATACCTTGCCAAGGTATAAAGGCATGGACTGTGAGATCACTGTATGGGGACATGAGGCCAATAAATATAACCTACAGTGGCAATGTAGTTATGGAACCTGGGTGCACTGGAACCCCGACCCTCTCAGTGCTAAGTCCTACTTCCACTGGATAATCCTACCATGACTACTACTGCTAAGCGGATAGCTCGATACTAGGGTCCAATACTATAACTGACTCAGGGATACTGTCTGAGAGAACCCTAAGCATCTTATAGAATCAGATTTGGAAACTGGTGTTCCAAGACTGGTCAGAGTTGCTCAACAAGGAGCGTCGTAGCCATCTAAATAAAAAGACTGAAGCTCAAGCTGGTGGTTCTAAGACCAGTCAGAGCTGCTTATCTGAAAGTGTCGTAAGTATCTACAGAACCACAAAAAATCTGATAACTGAATTTGAGTCTAAATTCTGATAACTGGGAGACATCACTGACACCTTAAAAAGTAACTGTAGTAAAATTGATCAACTCACATTTCTTGACTGACACTGAGTAGGCTAGTAATCTGACTGAAAATGGACTAGCATGAACTGACTATGATAATCAACTGATATTAACAACATAGGAAATCCCAACACTAATAACTGACCTTTTTGTAAAACTCTAAGTGTTTTGAGTGTTGACTTAGTCTCTGAAACTGAATATACCAAGATATTAATTTCTATTCAAGTATCTATGTTAATCACTCGTAACTCGAGTAACATCTACCATATCAACATAACCTTTCTGTTTAAGTCTAAATCATGCAAGTTTTACCCAAATTTATGATCAAGATCAAGACTAAGAAAGCAAACTGAATCAATAGAATTAGAGCATGAAATTCAGTTAGAAAATACTCCTGTAAACTAAAGAAAATAATAGAATTTAAGGAATTCTTTAATAACTGAGAATACCATCATATGCATGTAAGAATTCTAGTCATTGTAGCTTAACACTATTGAGGAAGTGGAGAAATTTCATAGTTAAAAGAAGTTCCTAAATCATGATCTCTAGAAGTACTGTAAGGCTAGAGTTTGTTGGAAACTTTGGGAGACAAGGGTGAAAGGATACCCTTGTTGAAGGATCTTTCTAAAGATCTTGAAGTTGCTGCACCATGGAGAGGAACCCTAGTTCCTGAGCCTTGAGAGAAAAGGGTCTGAAGTTCCTAAGTCTGCTTAAAATCTGTTTTTGAGTTGATTAGGAAAGACTGAGAGGTTAAACTAGGAAAAGTCCTTTAATTCGTCCCTTAGGAGCCCAAAACGACATCATTTAAGAAATAAAAGCATAGGTTTTTACCAAAATACCCCTACACTTTCGATCTAGAAAATTTTTCGAGAGAACCAACGACCAATCCAACGGGTCGTTGTTAGAAACAACGGGCCATTGGTCTAGTCATTGCTGCTCCTTTTGCCTTCAAACCACTCTCTGGAACTCATTCGACGAACCAAACAATGGCCAGTTGAATCAACCAACGGAGCATTGAATCCCCTCATTGGTTCTGGACTGATTTTGGACCATTTCTAAAAAGTTTGATTCCTTAGGCAGAAACAACGGGTCATCCTTTCAACCAACGACCCGTACTGTGGTCGGTCCAAAGTCTGGTGCTGTTTCACTAAACTGGTCATAACTTGTTACTCCGAACTCCAATTGATGGAAGGTCAGATGCGTTGGAAAGAAAACTCAAAGGGATTCAATTTGGTATATTGAATCACCCAAAAATACTTTTTAAGATGGGATCTATGTTTATTTGAAGTTGACCCTTGTAAGAACTTATACGAAAACTCAATCGGTAAGAAAGCTCTCAACTCAACTTTGTACTAAAGGTTCCTTATGATCTTAATTTGCATCCATTGTACTTTTCATAATTGGGAATTGATTTTAGAACCTTGTATCCAAAAGACCTTATCTGATGGTCAAGGACATGCTCTGAATCTGAATACTATGTTGAGTTGATCTGAGCTGACTAATCTGAGACTAAACTGAGCTGACTAGTAGGAGAGGTTATAATCGACATATAACCATGTGAGCTAGACATGGTGTCCGATGTATACACCCTACTGGTAGGACCCAATAAACCTTGCCAGGGTATAAAGGCATGGACTGTGAGATCACTTTCTTGGGCCATGAGGCTAATAAATATAACATATGGTGGCAAAGTAGTTCTGAACCTGGGTGTGCTGCAACCCCGGCCCTGTCAGTGCTAAGTCCTACNTCACGAGATTAGGCTCCGCTGTAGCGGTATTACATAACATATGGTGGCAAAGTAGTTCTGAACCTGGGTGTGCTGCAACCCCGGCCCTGTCAGTGCTAAGTCCTACTCCCATTGAATAATCCTACCATGACTACTACAGCCAAGTGGATAGCTCAATACTGGGGCCCAAGACTATAACTAACTCAGGGATACTGTCTGAGAGCACCCTGAGCATCTTATAGGATCGTATTTGGAAACTGGTGTTCCAAGACTGGTCAGAGCTACTCAACAAGGAGCATCGTAGCCATCTAAAGAACAGACTGAAGATGAAGCTGGTGGTTCTAAAATCGGTCAGAGCTGTTTATCTGGAAGTGTCGTAACTATCTATAAAACCACAAAAAAATCTGATAACTGAATCTGATTCTAAATTCTGATAGTTGGGAGGCATCACTGACACCTAAAAAAGTAACTATAGTCAAACTGATCAGCTGACATTTCTTGACTGACACTGAGTAGGCTAATAATCTGACTGAAAATGGACTAGCATGAACTAACTATGCTAATCAATTGATATTAACAACATGGGAAATCCCAACACTGATAACTGACCTTTCTGTAAAACTCTAAGTGTTTTGAGTGTTGACTGAGACTATAAAACTGAAGATACCAAGATATTAATTTCTATTCAAGTATCTATGCTAATCATTTGTAACTCGAGTAACATCTACCATATCAATATAACTTTTCTTTTTAAGTCTAAATCATGCAAGTTTTACACTACTAAAAAAATAGCGTTTAGCGATGGAATTTAGAAAAAAATAAAATTTACTTGCTATTTAACAATGGGTTAGCTATGGAATATTGACCTTGTTGCGAGACAAATAAATAAAATTTTATTTTATTATGTAGCGACGGATTAGCGATGAAAAATGAACTTCATCGCTAAAAAATAGCGGGAAATATTGGCGCCTTAATTTAACGACGGATTTAGCAACAAAAAAATGAGATAAATTAAGTTAATATGCAACGACGGAGTTAGCAATGAAATATGCGTCACTAGCATCTTTGTAGAATTTATTTATTTCTAAGATATATTCTTTAGCGATGGATTTCAGCGTCCGTAGCTAAATCTGTAGCTAAATTTATTTTAAGTGAAATTCCTAGGGCAGAAAATATTCATTTTAGTATTTTTCACCGTGGTCTCTTCCTCGTTCCAATGGAGAGAAAACCAGAGTGGAGCAGTTGATTCTCAGCAAAAATCAGAGAGAATGTTTTGGTTTATGAAACTAAATCTAGGGCTTATAGATCTCTTTATCTCTTCCTCTTTCTTTGAAAATCAAAAGATAATATATTCTTTGAAAATAAATATAGATCTATGAAGAAATTTTTGGTCTATGCATCTTCTTAATATTTTCTTCCAATGTATGATTTTTGTTCATATTTTTTGCAGGGAGTAAGAACAAAAACAGAGGCCCCAAGAAATAACTTCTTACTTTCTATTTTTTTCATATTTTTCGCAAGTAATTTTATCTGAAGTTTCATTTATTTTTCTCTTTTTTGATTTTTGTTCTTGTTGGATTCTTGACTTCTATTGTAATTTCTTTTTATGTAAATTTTCTGTTAGTCTGCTCAGTTGAGTTTTATCTCTGTTTTTGGGCAAATTTTTCTTTCCCTAGTCATTTTCCATATGCTCAAAATGCTGCTTGAATATGTATTTTTCACGTTTATATGATTTAAGATAATGTAGTAGACTCAAAGTCATGTTTGGTCTCGTCTCATTTTGGTTGAGGTATGAGTTGAACTTTATAATTGATTTCCCTGGTCAAATATCAAATAAATTGTTGAATACATTGTCTTTCCTCCTTTTAAGAGTTTAAGTACTCATCCTTTTACATATAATAATTCTCCTTGTTGCTGATCAGAGAGTAAGCATAAAACATATAATCTTCAATCCAATTTTCTCCTTGTCTTTTATTAATTTCAGTGTTAGTTGTGTTTGATAAGTATTGAAATTATTCGAAATATCAAATGTTAAGCTGTTTTCCTTTTTTAGAATACAAGTACTTTAATAGTTGTTCAAGTATGTTACAACATCTGTTAAGATAAATATTATATTTTGCTGAAGCTACAAATTAAGAATCCTCATTTTATAAATTGGAAGTTGGAGAAATGCATATATAGACTAATGTTTGGACAATAAGGACTCTAAAGATAGCAGCAATGCAAGCCAGGGGTCTGCTCTAGGAAGTTGTTAACACTCATGGTTAAACTTTTTAACTAATAAATAGTATTAAGTATGTTTTTAAGTAATGCATTTTGTTTTAATTTATGTCGTTGATATGGAATTTTGGATGTGCTTTAGCATGTGTTTATGAAAAATATAGATTTGATTCATTTGTTTATGCTAGTTGGACATATAGTTTATCTTGGTTTATTAATAAAGATAGTCTATAGTACTAATATTATCTTTCCTTCTGATAATATAAGGGACTGTTCTTAGTTATAGCATCAGTAATTCATTAAAAATTTCTCTATGATATAAATTTGGGTAATGACTCAATAACTCATACAATACAATATTTCTTTTGGTTATAGTATCAGTTAAGGTGTTTGTAGTTCGATTTGGATAAGTTTTAATTAAAATATAGAGAAAATTAATATAATTGGTTGTTTAGTTATTAAAATCAATCCAAATATAGTACATATTTCATGAGTTTGGTTTTTATCGATTTGGGTGAATTTTTTATTAAAATCAAAATTAAATTAATAAACTCAATAGTACATATTTATTCAATTAATGTGAACACTATACATGATAATAAATAAGGAATCTTTTTTGTTTTATTAAATGAAGAAAAATGATCTTACAACTATCAAGAAAATTAATAGGGAATTTAGGTATTTCAATTTGTTCTTCCCTTTAGAGATCGTCCAAGTTGTATAATTTATATATAAAAAAAAGAAGAAAAACCTGATTGTTTTGTTCATTTCAACATTAATAGGAACATGAATAATATGAATCGTAATTGGATGTATGAGAGGTTGGATGGCCGAGGAAGTTTAAACTCTAGTTTTATAACATGTGTGAATAACTTCATCCAGTATGCATGTTCTCAATGAAATCACATGAATGGTGACAACATTAACTGTCCATGTAAAAAATGTCACAATATTAAATACATGGATGTTGAAACCATCAAATATCACAAGTAAGTTCTTAGTTTATGTATGGTTCCAAATATTTGGTTTATAATGTTGTCTTTATACTTTGTAATTTGGTTTTGTAGGAATGATGATTTTAATAATACATGTATTTTTTGTAGATATGACTCGAGATAGAGGTCGCGGTCGAGGTAGAAAATGCCCTGTGAGAAAGTCTCATTCTGTTGTTCGCACGTACATGCCTACTATTCCAATTCCCACTGCAAGTAACACTCAACAAGGTGGTGCAAGTTCCATAGATGGGCTAAATCATATAAACCAAGTTCAAACATTAGGTCCCAGCAGTTCGCCACCCATTCAAACCTCAGGTCACAACAGAAGCCCAACTATTGGTGAATCATCTCCTGTTACACCTAATTAGAGCAATCCAATGGAAGAGGGTATATCTACTTGGGCCAACACAACTGGCGACGTTGAGTCCAATGATCAAGGGCAGCAGGCAACACTTGTTACTCTTATTTCTACAGGGTTAGTCACTGCATATGCTATCATTATTATATATTATTTTTAATTTAAGATAGACCTTCAAATAATGTCTTCAAAACTATACAGGTTGGAACCTTCTCAAGAATATTCTGCTTTTATATATGACTCTTTCAGAAACGAACTTGATCCCAATGGAATCAATTGGAAAGGCGTCTCACAACCTGTAAGAGATTTTTATTTTGGAGAATTCAAGGTATAAATTTTCATCATAATTGAGTTTAAGTGTATATTAACCTTTACAAATAGAATATAAATGTTATTACTTTACAAATAGAATATAAACGTTATTACTTTTACAAACTTATTTTAGAAGTCATTCTATTGGGACTCTTCCATTGATGATAATGTAGTGAGGAAACAATGGGACGTTAAGGTAGCAAAAAGTGTAGGGATTTCTTTTCCAAAATTAAAAAAAAAAAATCAGCCAGGATTTTCAATTGATGATGTGTGGAAAAGTTGGCTACGACTTTGGCAACATTCTGACTATGTTAATAAGTCAAATATAAATGCAAAGAATCGTTGTGGTGGGAGAGAAGTCGCTGGTGGGACTTATACGAGTGGCTCTATCTCCATTGGGGAGCATCGCAAGAGACTTATAAGTATATATTTAATGCACATATTTTGAATTTGTGTACTTGCTTTTGAACAAGAATTCTGTCTATATTTAATGCACATGTTTTGAATTTGTATACTTGCTTTGGACTATGACTCATTATTTAATGAATCTTGAACCAATCCATCCCTGCTCATGTAACATTAACTAATTAATTTATTAATTTTAACCCATTAAAATTCAGTGAAACTCGCACAATTAACACCCCAAATTGCACATTATCAATCAATTAACCTTTCTACAAGCTTGTTTGAAGTATTTGGGTTTTCTGCTACTGCTGAATTCAATATTGGAGACATGGATAAGGTTAAAGCGCTCACAATACCTTTGTGAGCACCATGTCATGTCAAAAACACATTCTTTAAGACCAAAACAACTATAAACTTCAATATGACTACAAGCAAAATGACAAACTATAATTTTCCATTCACATTTCTTTTATTCGCTCTAGTCATCCAGCAACAACATTATCAAATTGTGCCTGTACAACTTCCCAGCAAAATCTTGAAGAACAATTAACAAGAACAAAAAGAATTCAAGAAAAGGTTGATTACAAGTCAAATCAACCATGCTATAACAACATCTAACCCTATTCAGGTAGAAGAAGCTATATTTTTGTAGTACAACTCAAAATTACTACTTGAATATTATCAGCCAGAGAAATGTCAAAACAATACTACAAATAAATTCCTTCTAAATGAACCCCTGCTCATGCAAAACCACTTCACTACTTCTTGTTAAAGAAAATAAAAAGGGTTAAAAGACAAAGAAAATGTCATTGTCCACAGCTAGATCGCCTACAACTAATCAGCAGCCATAAAAGGGTCGGTATCACCAAGATCAGCCGCTAATGGCTCCAAATCTGCTTGATCTTCATTTTCTGGGGCAAAGTAAGTTGGAAATGGAAGCATTGAAATATCTGGTTTCTTGTACACAATAATCTTTGATGAACACAAAGTTACCTTCAGCTCCTGGAACCTGAAGGGGAAGTTACAGTAAATCACTGGCTCTGAGTTATGAACCATATGGTTTGTTGTTTGTGTTGTCAAAAAACTGCTTCACATGTAGTAATTTTGATGTGGTAAATATCAAGGTTGAAATCAAAGTGAAATAAAGGAATTTTCCATCAAGGAAATCGAAGGCCGAGATGGAGAATTTTGGGCCTACATATATCAAGTGTACTCTGTTCTGCAATCAGTTAGTGTTCTTCGTTAAATTTAGTTAAATTCTACTGCTGTTTATTATTAATTTCAGAGGAAATTTACATTTTTCAAGCAAGTCTGCGTTGACTTGATCAATGTTTTAATTTCAGTTTTCTTATTAGAAAGTGGGAGGAATTTTTCTAAAGCACTACAGAATATGAAGGTGACTTTTTCAAGGCATTATTATACGCTATTTTTTATTGCAGTGGAACTATGTGTAGTCAGGCAATGTGCATGCCTTATTGCATATCATAAAATTGTTTAGACAGCTAAGGCTTCTATTGTGCCCTATTGCAAATAACCAAGTGATAAAAGGAACTATCATGACTAAACTATAAATAAGCAGAGTAGAATAAGTAAAGACTTAACTAACATAACTACCAAGTACTCTCCTTCCAGCTTCCTGTATAATCCCGCGAAGTTATAATTTTATCATGACCTTTGAGGGAGATGTTAGTTTTCTGATGAGCAGACAGAACCCCTTTTATTATCTTAGTTTTTCAAAATTAGACTTAGTCGGAGTGTCGGAGTACCAAAGTATATCGATTTTGAGTTCAATGAGAAGGCCTTTATCTCTCTCTGTGGATCTTATGTTTGTTGAATATCTTAGGTGAAAGAAATTCATATATCTCTAGATGAACGAACGTATGTTAGCTCTGTGAAAATTTAAAAGAATGTTGAAGCAGTAAAGCAAGTGGAAGACAATCCAAAAGAGATGGCTTTTCATGACTGTGACTGAAGTTTGATGTTCCTGCGGTCCTTTTGTGCTAAAGGTTCATAATCAAATAAATACTTTCCATCTCCCAATTTTATTACTCAAACAATATTTTTGTGAGATCTTCGTTTTCTTTTGCTCCTTGCTTATTTTGTGTCATTGTAGTACTAGATATGTTGGCTAGTTTGGTTTGTTGTTTTGGTGTTGATATTTAGTTCAATTGTACCGGTTCTCTATTGTCCATGTAAGCCTAAAATTTATAATTTTATTGACTATTGCCATTCATGCCTCTTTTTATTTGGTAAAATTGCATAGTTGATATTCTTGATTGTTTTAATTTCATTACTTATTGCAGAAAAAATATGAAAAAATTTTACGAGAAAAAATGGAGTCTCAGTCTGACATTGATCAATATGAGGCATTTTATCAAGCCGCGGGTGGAGAAAAGAAGAGAAAAGTATATGGTCTTGGATCTCAGGAAAAAAGTTACTATGGGTCAAATCTTTGTATCAATTCTCAATTGGG
>JACEIK010010614.1:29808-41548 GCA_018107945.1 Datura stramonium
ATATTTCAGCAGGGTATATTTTATAAATAAATAGACACGAAATAAAAATTCTTGCAATAAATTTTGCTACGAAAATATATCGTTGCTAAATATAAACCTGAACTACATTTCAACAATTTCTAGTGACCAATTTTGCGATGGATTTTATATTGTTGCTAAATATGTAGCGATGGATTAGTGACAAAATAATTTCATCCGAATTAGTAAAATAATGAAATAAATTATGGAATTAGTGATGAAATTATTAAACTTGGCGACGGCTAGTCCGTCGCTAGTATGTTTCTACAAATATCATAAACATCGCTACATCGTTGCTAATTTAGCTACGGAATCCGTTATTCCATCGTTAAGTTGTTAGCAATGGACAATATAGTAACGGTACTCAATCTGTCTCCAATCGAATATAGCAAGGGATATTTTCCATCGTTAAATGATGTTTTTTATCGTAGTGTTACCCGAATTTATGATCAAGATCAAGACTAAGAAAGCAAACTGAATCAATATAATTAGAGCATGAAATTCAGTTAGAAAATACTCCTGTAAACTAAAGAAAATAATAGAATTTAAGGAATTCTTTAATAACTAAGAATACTTCATACGCATGTAAGAATTCTAGTCATGGTAGTTTAACACTATTGAGAAAGTGGAGAAATTTCACAGTCAAAGAAAGTTCCTAAATCATGATCTCTAGAAGTACTGTAAAGCTAGGGTTTGCTGGAAATTTTGGACACAAAGGTGAAAGGATACCCTTATTAAAGTCCCACATACCTGGTTGAAGGATCTCTCTACAGATCTTGAAGCTGTTGCACCTTGAAGAGAAACCCTAGTTCCCGATCCTTAAGAGAAAAGAGTCTGAAGTTCCTAAGTCTGCTTACGATCTGTTTCTGAGTTGATTAGGAAAGACTGAGAGGTTAGACTAGGAAAACTCCTTTAATTCGTCCCTAGGAGCCCCAAAATGACGTCATTTAAAAGTTAAAATCATAGGGTTTTACCAAATATCCTGCACTATCGATCTGGAAAATTTCCTGAGAGAACCAACGACCAATCCAGCAGGTTGTTGTTAGAAACAACGGGTCGTTGGTCCAGTCGTTGATGCTCCCTTTGCCTTCAAACCACTTCGGAACTCATTCAACGACCCAAACAACGGCCAATCAAATCAACCAACGGACTGTTGAATCCCCTCATTGGTCCTGGACTAATTTTGGACCATTTCTCAAAATTTGGATTCCACGAGCAGAAACAACGAGTCGTCCTTTCAACCAACGACCCATACTATGGTCGGTCCAAAGTCTGGTGTTGTTTCACTAAACTAGTCATAACGTTTTACTCCAAACTCCAATTGATACAAGGTCAGTTGCATTGGAAATAAAAATCAAAGGTCTTCAATTTGGTATATTGAATCACCCAAAAACACTTTGTAAGATGGGATCTATGTTCATTTGAAGTTGACTCTTGTAAGAACTTATACGAAAACTCAATCGGTAAGAAAGCTCTCAACTCAACTTTGTACTAGAGGTTCCTTATGATCTTAATTTGCATCCATTGCACTTTTCATAATTGGGAATTGGTTTTAACACATATTATCCATAATTTCACTAAGCTCTGGTCTACCCATATATCTAGAATGGCTCTAAACTTAGCTAGAAATTTTCAATACACTGGCGGAACCAACAACCCAATCTAATGGGTCATTGTACCACACAATGGACCATTGGTTTTCCCCATTCTTCAGTCAAAATTCTCTTAATCTATTCCAACGCCCATAATGAGTGACTCGTTCAATCAAGAAACGGTCCGTACAATCCCCTCGTGTGTTTTGGGCAAATTTCTTACAGTTCTCTAGATACCAAACAACGAGCACCTCCAATGACCCGTGGGACCTTAAAACGAACCTTAATGAGGTTCGCTATTTGGTTCTAGCATTGTTATCCTTCTGTTTTCTACTGTAAGTATTGGGTATGATCTAAGGAACTTTTGGGGTGTTACATGTGGAGTTCCATTGTCCATCATATCAGATAGAACTACTCATATTACCTCCCGATTTTGGAGATCATTTCTGAAGGGCCTTGGTACCCGGGTTAAGCTTAGCATAGCATTTCACCCGTAAACGGATGGTCAGGCTAAGCGGACTATTCAGACTCTTGAGGATATATTGAGATCGTGTGTGATTGATTTCAAGGGAAATTGGAATGACCATTTTCCTCTCATTGAGTTTGTATATAACAACATCTACCATTCCAGCATTCAGTTGGCTCCGTTTGAGACTCTCTATTGGTGGAGATGTAGATCACCTATTGGTTGGTTTGAGATCAGTGAAGCTACATTGTTAGGTCCATATTCAGTTCATGAGGCTATGGAAAAAGTTTAGTTTATAAGGAACAGGTTGAAAATAGCTCAGATTCACCAAAAGTCCTATGCGGATGTGAGGAGGAGGGATCTTGAGTTTGAAGTTGATGATTGGGTGTTTTTGAAGGTATCCCCCATGGAGGGAGTTATGAGATTCGTAAAGAAAGGGAAACTCAATCCCCGCTTGAAGAAGTGTTTGGGTGATCCAGCTCTGGCTGTTCCGATGGACAGTGTCGGTATGAAACATAGCCTTAGTTATGAGGAGATTTCGGTAGAAATACTTGATCGTCAGGTTCGTAAGATAAGAAATAAAGAAGTAGCCTCAGTAAAGGTTTTGTGGAGGAACCAGCATGTTAAGGGAGCTACATAGAAATTCAAAGTAGATATAATAGCTAAATACCCACATCTATTCCCTTCCGTCTCAATTTCAGCTTGAGGTATCGATTTCCACCTTAGTAGCCTTTTCAGTTTCATATTCAGTTCATGTGCCCCAGTTTCTTTCATGTAAATGAATGTATGTGTGATTTAGAAATTCAGTTCAGTCATGTAGTACAATTCGGAGTCAGTCACTCCATCAGTTTCCAGCACGCATATCAGTATTTGAGTATGATGATTGCATTTCTCTACTTTCAGTATGTTTTCCCACATTCGAGGATGAATGTTCCCAATGGAGAGATATTGTAATACCCTAAAAAACCTAAGATCAGACCCAGGAGTTGAAACAGAGAAAATAGAATTTTTTGCACTAGGTCACAGGACTAGTCATCTAGTGATCTGTGGGGTGCACCACGAGTCGTTGAGTCACTCGTGGGGAGGGTGTTGGACATGGCTGAGATTTTGGAGTTTGAGGCTGACCACGAGTCTTCAGGTGGCCCATGGTCAAGTAGTGAATGAAGGATGAAGGATTTGGGTAGTGTACTTAACGACCAATCACCACGAGTCGTTGGGCACACCACGAGTGGTGGTGTCCCTCGTGGTGACCAATGAAGGTGGAATTCCAGTGTAGGCGACGGGAGGTGACCATGAGTCATGGTCAGGGATGACGGGTCGTCCAGTCCCTCGTGGGGACTGGTAGTGTGTTTTCCCCTGCGAATTTATTAAGGTCTTTTCCATAATTCCTAAGTTTCTAAGGCCTAAACTACATCGTTTTAAGCTCAGAATAGAGTGTTTTAAGAGGGGTAAGTTCATTATAGGCTTATTCCCTTCCATGCATGCAAGTCTAGAAGTTCCTAAGGGTGATCAAGCCTAAATTCCTCAAGTTCTTCCCCAAATTCTCATTGGGCAATCAAGGAAGTTGTGAAATCAGATTTCTTCAGGTATGTAGGGTTATGAATTGATGCAATTGTCCACATCCATGCCCAATTCCCTCTCAATTCATGAAAATTCTAGTTAAAGAATCTATGGGGTTTTTACCCAACATGTGAATTTCCTAAGTATCAATCATGGGTATGATCCAAGCATGTTTCTAATGTTGAATTATCATTAATGGGCATATTTTACATCGTTTTTAATTATAAATTATTCCTTCAAGTTTTATAAACTATGATGCCTATCCATGAAAGTTGAGATCTATGAAGTATGTGTTCAAGCTTGATGAGATGTTTATGAAGAAAGTATGATTTCAAATTACCCATGTTTATATTCATATTTTTGAATGATCGAGTCTATGTCAAGCATGTTTAAGTATTGGCCAATACCATATAATCAAGTATGTTTCATGATTTACCTAAATTTCATGTTATCAGCTTACCACATGGATTTTGGAGTCTAGACTCCCACTATTTTCATCTTGTGGTATGGTTTGAGTCAAGGCTCCTCATGTTATGATTTCAGATTTATGTATGTATGTTATGAGTCAGCTTCATTACTAGATGATGGTTCAAATTCATTGAAAAATGATGGAGAGCATATGCATGTTTTTGGGAGTAGTGTCTAGCACCGAGTAGGCTAAGGGTCAGTCAACCCTATGCCTCAGAACTATGCGCCAACGTATGTATATTTAGATTATTTAGGACCTCCCTTGTGAGCATCCCCTACCCCCAAGAGGTCTTCATCTTGATATTGATATCATGGTAGCATCCTTAACCCTGGCAAAGCTTTGAATGGCTCTACCCACTTGAGTGTGATAGTCGGGACCACGTACACTCTATCGTAGTAATGCCAGTCATATGATTAATTTTGCATTGTTCCTCATGATTTCAGTTATGCATGTTCATCAGTCATGATATTATGTTTTCAACAGGTTTGACCTAATGTTCAGTTTTACTATATAATTATCAGTTGTCAGCTTTGGGTCATTCGATTCAGTTATGATATTCAACTATGTTCAGATCATGATTTCAGAAAATAGCATGCAAGCCCTACTCTCAGAATCTTATCTTGATTATGTTTTATGATGTGCATGATTTATGATTTTACTTACTTAGCAGTTTTACTTACCTTGCATACTCGGTACATTCCATGTTCTGACCGCATACTCTATGTTGTTCGTTTTATGATACAGGCTCGGATATCTATGCTCAGTGTCATCATTAGCTGGATCTGCAGCATTAACACTTATCAGCTAGAGTGGTGAGTCCTCATCATTTGAGGGCCCTTCTTCTCAGTTATTTCTAGTACATTCCATGTCATACTTTAGTGAGTTAGTTGGGGTCTTGTCCTATCAATTCGTCAGTAGTAGAGGCTTTTCAGTCGTAGCATGTAATCAACTTTAGTTTTGAGTTATGTATTTCAATGTTATGAGATTATCAGACTTCCTCTACATTTATTATGTTGATCTTCCGCTTATCTATGATTGAGTTAGATGTTGTTTTCATGCCATGGGTCGATTTGGACCCTCTCAGGGTTCCTTGTCCCATCTCTCGGTACGGTCCTATGTTCGGGTCGTGACACGTGGTCACAACCAACGACTCATTTTGAGGCCCGTTGCATTTGGACAGTTAAATTTTTAAACGATTACTCAGGGGTATTTTTGTAAAATCCTAAGTTCCTAACTCCTAACTACATCGTATTAGGGTGCGTTTAGAGGGGAATTAAGAGAATTTTTTGACATTTTTCCTCTCATTCTCTCCCAAATCAGTGCGTAGAAGACAGAAAACCTTCTCAGGTCTAAGCTAGGGTTCCATTCAAAGTGCAGCAGATTTCAAGAGCTCTTCTTAGAGAATTCTTCTACAGGCATATGGGGTTTTAGTAAAGCTTTCCTTTCACCCTTGTGCCCAAGTATTTTCAAAGTCTTTCATTGATTTTCGCCCTATAGAAACCATGAGTTAGGGTTCCAGACAGATCATGATTTTTCCTTGTATTTTATTAGTTCTCTCAGTTTCCCTGATTAATACTATGTGAGATTCATGATTTGACTTCATTTTTACATATTCATTTTATCCCTAATGTTAGAATGACTTTGGTTGAATACCACATGATTTAAAAGCTAATTAGGAAGGTTGTTCTATCAGACTATTATCACTTGAGCATGAATTCTAGTATAAGTGCTTTAAACAAAAGTCAATACTTTCAACTTGTAAGTATGCTTAGTATTTTCAAAAATATCACTTATTAGTTATCAATATTACAAGATTTTTCAATATCATCCAGTCTATCAGGTCCTTTAGACTTCCTGGACACTTCCAGATAAGTAGTCTTGACCTAGTCTTAGGACATTAGTTTTGAGCTATCAGTATTTTACAGATACCTATATTTATTTTGTGTCTTCAGTTGGGAATAGTACTTTGCACCGAGTGGACCGAGGTTCAGCACACCCAGGCTCCTAGAGTTGTGTGCCACCATAGGATTTGACCCGAATAGGATTGACAATTGGTGATCACACAAATAGTCACTATACCTTGGCAAGGTACGGTGGGCCCTATCAAGGGGGAGTAAACATCGAACTCCACGTCTAGCTCACGTGGTTACATGTTAGTTAACAGAAACTCCCACAGTATAGTTCAGTCTCAAATATTAGAATATGTCTATGACCCTTATATCATTTTTATTAGTTTTCAGTACTCTCAGATTTCAGTTTATCTGTAACATGTATAATTTAATTTAGGTTCGTTTCATATATTTTAGCACGTTTTATTTATAATATTCTTTAAACATGATTATATTCAAAAAATTTCATGACCTCGCATACTCAGTACATTTAAAGTACTAATCGCATATTTCTATGTGCTATATCATTTTATAATATATGCTCAGGTACCCAGCCTCAGCATCACTGCTAGTTTTTCCCCATGATTTCAAACAGTTTAAGGGGTGAGGTTTCTTATGTAGAGGACCGGAGTTTTCATCTTCATCTTTGTCCTTTTTCATTTTTATTTTCAAACATTAGAGTTAGCTGGGCGTTTGTCCCAGCAACCCATCAGTTCTTTTAGAAGGCTTTCAGACAAAATATTTAGTTTCAGCTTGAGTTTCAGTGTTTGAGAAAATATCAGTCAATTATCATATGCTCTTTATTTATTCAGTATTTGGTTATTGTTTTAACCAGCTTCCACTTAATAGCTTTTACAGTATATCAGTCATTGTAGAATTAGTCCATGTCATGGGTTTGCTTGGGGTAACTTTTGATCCTAAATACTGTGATTAGCACCTGAGTGGCCGTGATTAGAACCCCCACTAACCCTCCAGCGGGAGAACCATAACTCACCAACTACCTAATCATAAAGCATTCAGTAAATCAAATAAAGCATTCAAGAATTAAATAGTGAAGAAAAAATTAAGTGTAAAATCATTCAGTATAAGTCTAATAGTTACAAATCCCTAGAATCCGAAAGTCACCCTACAAGGACTCTAATAAATAATATCTAAGAATGATAAGGCAAAAAGAAAATAAGATTCAATGTCTGGATGTGAAAACATCTAAAACCAAGAGGATCCATGGCAGTTAGGAGAAGAATCATCTCACCCTCAGATCAAGTGGGTATTAGCACTAAAGATGGGGTCTCAAAGAGCTTTTGGGGTCACAATCTGCACTCAGTAAGCAGGAAGTAAGCTTCACCTATAAGCAAACAGTATGTATTGGTAGGCATCATAGGCAGACCTTGAATAGTAAGAAGTATATATTATGAATCAAGAAACAAGCCAGGCAACATCAATGACCAGATATAAACTCGTCTAACTCATATAAACATAAAATAATAAATACTAATAAGTTATATTAACATAATGGGGCCTAACATTTTGAATCAACAGAACTTATATAGACTTAATTAGACAACAAATGGTCACCAGTGCATAATGAAAACAAGTCATGTAAATACCATGGAATTATGTTCATATTAAACATTAAGTCATATAGTTCTAAATCCTATCAGTTCACTCTTTACCCGAACCTTATCTCATATCAGTCACTCATCAGTCTCATATCTATCCACACATATCAGAGGGTCTTATGTTTGACCTTCCAGTCAAGACTTGCAGGGGACTCTAGAAATCCATGTACTATACCGGGTATGGTACCCACTCCTACTACTCTACTCATTCAGATACTTCCCACGAACACGAGCCACTCCATTATAATCTCTCATCCAGATGCTCCTCTCATACACGAGTCTCTTATCCCATAATAATAAATATATTATTCAACCATTAGCAATGCATTTATCTATGCTTCATATTCAATCATCACATATTTAACAAACATAAGTACACATTGGCTATCATAATTGCACTTAAAATCCATGAGTCATATTCAAGACTTAACATTCACAATTATCCACATAATCTTTCAAGTTCACAATCATCTACACCACAATCAATGTCTAAGACCAACTAACATGTTTATCACTTCACACCCATACAAGGAATTAACCAAAGTCTAACTCCACATAAAATTGTAACTTACCTCAACTGAAGTATTTGAGTGTCAAGCTACTTGCAGGAGCTTTGGCCTTTCTCAATGCCTTAAAACATTCCAAGTATAAAACAAGCAAATAACTAATATTCAATAGTCTACTTCTTAGATAAAGGTCCTGGGAATTCTAACCCACCCCATTATACCCGTTATCACTGTTCAACTCATTTCCCAAAAGGTAATTTATCATGCTCTACTCCCACAATAATCATTCTAACTTGGTTCATGGAGTTTCTACTCCTTAAATCCTTTTCAAGCAATTCAAACTAAAGGTATAAAATTTATGACATTCTAGGCCTCAAATTACCACCATTACGAACTATAAGAATTTATTTCTTCCTAGAAGTGTTAGTTGTTCACTTAGAAGCCTAGGGAATCAACAACTATCAACATTCCAACCGCTTACCCTTATTTTTATAGTTCTAGGGTTCTTAGCTAGAATTTCACCATTAAAGATCACCTATTGATTTTAGGGTGTTAAAGGATTAAATGATGGAAGGTTTAACCAAGAAATCTTACCTTGGGAATAAGAAACCTCTCTTCCCTAGAAAAATTTCCCTTAAGCTCTCAAAGTTTGTGCCTTAAAATAATGATGAAAATCACAAAATCTTGACATAAACAGGCATTCTGCCTCGCGTCGTCCGTTGCAGTGGTAACATTCTCAGTGTAGTGGGTCTGGTATGGCGACGAGGGTCTCATTTCTGCGGACCTTTGTGATCTCAAAATCACTACTATGATGAGCCCTTCAACTGCTACGGTGATCTCGCTGCAACTGGGGCTAATTAATAGATCGGTAATTCTGACACTTTTCATTTCTCAAAACACAAGTATTTAATTCTGACTTCACAACACCCTCAAAATTTGCACCTAGTTGTAAAATGATGCCACAAATTCACTCTTGGTACTATAATTTCCTACAGAGGTCTAGTTTACTAGGTCACCCCCTAATGGAACACAACACATAAGGATTTCAATCAATGCCACTCGCATTTCAATTGTTAAACCATCTCACTTTAGAGTTTTTGCTAACTCACCTCTACTATGGGGACTCTNACTATGGGGACTCTAATGGGTGCTAAGGCCCTAACCATCCTATAATGACTGGAGGGATTGTTACATCAGAAACCAATTAAACCACCATTCATTCTCGAAAAGTTAAGAAAGGAAATAGGAAAAGAATATACCTGAGTCAAAGAAAAGCTAGGGATACTTGTTACACAGGTCTGATTCGGTCTCCCAAGTAGCCTTCTGTACAAGATGATTTTTTCCCTGGACCTTCACAGATTTAATCAATTTTGATCTCAATTTGTGGACCTCCCTATCTAAAATAGCCACAAGCTCCTCCTCATAGGAAAGGTTCTCATCAAACAACACCGAATCCCAATAGATGATATAGGTGTCATCATCATGATACTTCTTCAACATAAACACATGGAGGGATGGACTCCGGGCAGACTTGGAGGTAAATCCAATTCATAGGCCACCTCTCCCACACATCAGAATCTTAAATGGGCCAATGTACCTCAGGATAAGCTTTCCCCACTTCCCAAACCGCATCACCCCCTTCATGGATGAAACCTTTGTCAAGACTTGATCTCCTACCTTGAACTCTATGTCTCTAATCTTTCTATCAACATATTGCTTCTATCTGATCTAAGATGCCATAAGCTTCTCCTGAAACACCTTCAGCTTTTCCTAGGAATCCCTTGAAAGGTAAGTACCCCAGGCCTCACCTCAAATGCATCAAACCAACCAACAAGAGACCTGCATCTCCTCCCTACAATGCCTTAAATGGCGTCATATCATGCTCGAGTGATAATTATTATTATAAGAAAAATCTGCCAATGGTAAGAACATATCCCGATGAACCCCAAAGTCTATCACACAAGCCCGGAGCATATCCTCCAACACCTGAATAATCCGCTCAGATTGAACATTGGTCTACAAGTGAAATGTTGTGCTCAAGTCCAACCTAGTGCCCAACATAGCTTGTAATGTTCTTTAAAAGTTTGAAGTAAAGTGTGTAACTCTATCTGAGATAAAACCAGTACCCCATGCAATAGAATCACTTCCCAAATGACAACTCGGCTAACTTGTCCGCAATATAGGTAACTTGAACTAGCTTAAAATGATTACTCAGCCTGTCAACAATGACCCAGATTGGGTCAAACTTCCCCATGGTCTTTGAAAGACCAACCACAAAGTCCATAGCTATTTTCTCCCACTTCTATTCAGCCATGGACATCCTCTTAATCACTCCCCTAAGCCTCTAGTGCTCATACTTCACCTGCTGACAATTTAAACATTGGGCGACATACTCAACTAAGTCCCTCTTTATTTTTCCCCACCAACAATGTTCTTTTAGGTCATGGAACATTTTCATGGCACCGGGGTGCATGGAATACCTCGAACTGTGGGCCTCTAACATGATGGTCTTAGTCAAGTCACCAATATGGGTTATATATACATGCCCTTTTATCCTCAAAACACCCTCATCATCAATCACTACCTCTTTTGCCTCCTCCCGCAAGACTTTATCACGAATGTTGTTTAGTTTGGCATCTTCAAACTTTATAGCATTTATCTAGTCCAGTAAAGAAGACCTCGCCTCCATATTAGCCAACACTCCGCCAGATTTAGATAATCTAAGTCTCATGAAACTGTTTTCCAGAGTTCGAACCTCCCTAGATAATGGAAACTTGAAGCCCTCCAAATAAGCCAAGCTACCCATAAGTATAGCCTTTTTGCTCAATGCATCAGCCACCACATTGGCTTTACCTGGAGGATATAAGATTGTGACATCATAATTCTTAAGAAATTCCATCCATGTTTGATGTCTCAAATTAAAGTTCCTCTAGGTTAACACATGTTTCAAGCTATGATGGTTTGTGAACACCTCACACCAGGTCCCATAGAGGTAACGCCTCTATATTTTTAAAGCAAACACCACTATTGCCAACTCCAAGTCATGCGTAGGGTAGTTCTTCTTATGCACCTTTAGATGCCTAGAAGCATATGCAATGACCTGTTTAACCTGCATTAAAAAAGCACCCAAACCATATCGTGAGGCATCACAATAAACCACAAAATCCTTACTTTACACTTGCAATGCTAGGATTGGGATTGTATTTGTCACGCCCCCCCTTGGGGGGTATGACTGGCACCTGGTGCCCTACTAGGACTTGAACTACTAGACTACTGAGCCTAAGCACTTCCGGTGCCTGGCTGGCTCTAACTCTGATTCATGGAATCACCGGGCTATATAGCGGCTATAAATACAGCCCCCGGCTGGCTAGGCCTATAGCCACCTGTACAAAAACAACAGCTAACAAATCCTGGTAACAAATCAATTGAAAAATCTATTTCCCTTTCTGTGGGAATACCAGGTAGCTCATCTGGAAATACGTCAGGGAATTCATTCACCACTGGAACAGACTGGAGAGTCTGAGGCTCTACCCGAACATCCTGAACTCTGATAAGGTGGTAAATGCATCCCTTAGCTATCAACTTCCTCGCCTGAAGGTAGGAAATAAACCTACCTTTTGG